>QANX01003385.1:0-18000 GCA_003254975.1 Ochetophila trinervis
GTAAATATTTATGAATGTGATCCTTTTGTGTGAATTCATAAATTGCATGATATGTATGTTGGTGACTACTTGGGCGATGATTATGCCGTCGAGTAGGGTTTAACAAGGTTGGTGACTACTTGGGCAGTGATTATGCCGCCGGGTAGGGAGGTTTGACATTGGATATGGTTGGTGACTACTTGGGCGTTGTGATATGCCGCCAAGTAGGGAGATTATTTATACTTGAGTGATGGTTTATGCTGTAACACCCCGTCCCAGGGAAAATATTGAAAATTTCTCAAAGTTGACCGAGTTGACCAAGTTTGACCAAGGAAGGGCTCGGGGTTGACTTTTTGTGTGAGCATGCTATGGTTTTGACCGTGGTACCGTTGCGTAGAGCTAGTCGATACGAGTTCGTAGACTAGTAGTACGTTCAATTCTGACTTAAGACCGAGAAGTTATGGCTGAAATAACATAAAGGGTATTTTGGTAAATTGCTGTGGCAGGGCAAAATGACCATTTTGCCCCTGCCTTTATCAATTTTAAAAGTCCAGAAGGATCTGGAAGGGCACGCACGCGACACACATGCGGCAGCTGACAGGACCCGCCCCGGAAATCCTTCCGGATTCCCCGGAGAGGCCCCGCCTGAGGAAGATTCCACCAGAATCCCTCGGGGCAACAGACAGAATCCTCCTCCGAAAGGGGTAATAATCAAATAAACAAGTAAACAATAATGGGACGAATAGTAAATAAGATATGAACGAAAAGTAGAAAAAATAAGCACCACAATAAATCAACGAGTCATGCTGAATAATTAAGAAACAATATATGAAGTAGGTGGAAATGACAGAGCCACTAAGCGTGATAGACAAAAATATAAATAATACAAATCCAACATGAACAGAATAAGATCAGAGTCTAATACATAAGAAGAAGTAATAAACAGATGCGATAAGCGGATGCGATGCCGATGCGAAATGCCGATGGTAGTCCACGGAAACCTGCAACTAGGACCTAGGGAACGAAGTAAAAATAACAAAACGTGAGATATAAATATCTCCGTGAGTGCTCNAAAAAAAAGCATTTTAGAGATTCTATATTTCTGAAGAGAAATTACAATCTTGAATACAAAATCAATTACTGTTTTTATTATTGCTCTGCTTTTATAAAGAAAATTGGCACCTATGCACTCTAAAATTTGATCGGAACTAGCATATTACATTTTAATTTTTTTTTCTGCTACTTTGTATTTCGAACTAAGAAAATTTTGATATTTTGTACCCTCTATTAATTTTATGAGTAAATCCGCTCACTCGCTTATTTTCTAACTTTAAAAAAGTATTAAATAGAAATTAAATTTTTTTTAAAATATTTTTAAATAGTAATAAATTTTAAAAAAATATAATTTTTAATTAATATTTTAAAATACTATATGGAAAACAGTTGAATAGATAAATTTATCCTGACGAAATTAACAGGTGCTAAGATTTTTTAAATTTGGATTGCAAAAGGCCTGAAAAATAAATTAAGTGCAATGTGCCAGTTCTAATAAAATTTGAAAGTATATACGTATTAATTTCTTCATTTATAATTAGGTTTTTGTTTGCTATTACTGTTTTCATAATTAACTTTTGAATAAATATATTTTAGTAATATGTAGTTTGATAAATTTGCATATTAAACTTTGAAGTTTTAAATATATCACATTAAGCTTTAAATTTGCATTTTATGCCACATTAAGCTTTCAAGTTTCAAATGTATCATATTAAGGCTCAAATACATTTTATACCACATTAGACCTTCAAGTTTCAAATGTATCACATTAAACTTCCAATTTATATTTTTTGCCACATTAAACAATTTCTAAATTTTAGTTCTCTTAGGCCATTTATTTACATCTAAACTCTTTTAAAATCTCAAAAGCCTAAAATATTGATCGATAAATAAGTTTCAACGTCATCTAAAATTCACAAAATTAATGTTCAAGTTTTAAATTTCATACTTTTGATAAAAAAGAAGTTGACGCCGTTTATCATATGTTTGCAAAATTTTAGTGAGAATCCAATGTGGTACAAAATATAATTCACAAAGTTAATGTTCAAGTTTTAAATTTTATACTTCTGATAAAAAAAAAGTTGACGCCGTTTATCATTTATTTGCAAAATTTTAGTGAGAGACATTAAGTGTTACAAAATATAAATTTGAAGTTTCATATGATATACTTGAAACTTTAAATTTAGAGTACCTATAGTTTGATAAACTAGTATATTAGGCCCTTTATCTATATATGTTCTACTTTAAAACAATTAGAAGCCTAAAATATTAATCGGTGAATAAGTTTCAATGTCATCTAAAATTTACAGAGTTAATGTTCAAGTTTTAATTTTTATACTTATGATAAAAAAAGAAGTTGAGCCGTTTATCATATGTTTGTAAAATTTCAGTGATGGTCTAATGTGGTACAAAATAAAAATTAAAAGCTTCATATGATATATTTAAAATTTGAAAACTTAATATAACATAAAATGTAAATTGGAAATTTAATGTGATACACTTAAAATTTGCAGGTCTAATGTGAAACTGAATGTAAATTAAAAGTTTAATATGATACACTTGAAATTTGAAAGCCTAATGTGATATATAATGTAAATTAAAATTTTAATATAATACATTTAAAATTTAAAAACTTAATGTAAAAATTATCAAACTACGTAATACTAAAATATATTTAACCCTTAACACTTTTTTTTTTTTTTTTTTTGTATTTTTATAATTACCTCTGAATAGCCACTCGCTCTTCCTTTTAATAGAACGGTGAGCTTCACACCCTCATTTCCATGTGTAAAACGGTGCCTTTTGCATATTTTTTTTTTTTAAAAAAAAAAAGAAAAGGAATTACCTGATTTATCAAATATTAATAAATAAATTGAATGTATAAAATGTAAATTCTTACTCCGACCTGGAAGAGAGAACAATTTTCATTGTCACCGTCGCTCGTCGCCTCTCGCCGTCCAATCCACCGTGCCTCACCATCGACGGTAACTGTTCTCAAAATCGTTCTTTGGTTTTCTGTTACTCCGTCTCTCTTTCTCACTCACCCTCTTCTTCAATCTCTCTGTATCTTTTTTCTCAATTCGAATCTTGTTGGATCCTCAAGCAGCTAAACCCGTAACCTCCGGAGCTCCAGTGTGCCAAGTTCGCCTTTTGATATGTATATCTACTTCATTTCTCTGTTTTCGTATGCTTCTTCTTGTTGTCAATGATGTTATACTTATAACCATATACTGTTCGTTGAAATTACTATGTGAATATTAGTATTAGTCATTTTGCTCGGATTAGAAGGATAGTGTTAGTATTAGACTTACTAAGCTGAACTTTTTTCATATGGGTTGATTTTTTGGGATTCTTCATCTGAGAAACTGGTCAAGAATTTAGCTTTTTGTTGATCTTCTGGTATTACCCAACAGGAAAACTGAACTTTCTAGAATCCTTATTCGATTTTTGAATTTCATTTTGTTATATGTGTTTATTGTGATTGTCATTTCACTACTGAAATTTAGAACGTCTGAGAAAAGATCTGCCAATTAAATTTAGTCCTAGATGCATGGATAGCAAATAGTGTGGCCTCTTTCCCATTTTAGAGATGGTAAAAGTGTAGTATTGTGACTATTGTCTGCATTATTAAGTCAGCCCTCTTGGGATTTTTCATATATATTCTGAAAAACTAATTAAAAAGGTAACCAAATCTTATTGTTGGCATGCTGATCTTTTGAGCTAATAATTCTTTCTTCTATTTCAATATCATGTGTTTGCATTACCTAATGGGTTGTTCACAAGGTGAAATGGAATTTTCCCCTTAAGCAACGGTTGGATAAACAAAAATTACTTTAATATGCTGTTGGGAAAGAGATGTGCATATAAGATTTAATTTTTTACTTATCTGTTTTGGTCTTGTAGGTTTCTAGCGTTTTGAGTTCAAGTTTGGGTTTTGCAGAGAGAGATGGGAAGGAGGATACTGAATGATGCATTGAGATCGATAGTGAATGCAGAGAGAAGAGGGAAAGCTACAGTGGAGTTGCAGCCCATCTCCACAGTTATGTCTTCATTCCTCAAAATCATGAAAGATCGAGGTAAGACCCCAGGTTCTTCCCCTTTTTAGCATGGGTTTTGTTTATTAGTGCTAGACATTATGATTTTTCAGTGTATTTGTATCTTATTTGTGGACTTGGATTGCTTGAAAATTTTGGATTATTTGGAAGCCATTTGTTATTGCTTTTGGGTGAGGGAAGGGGTGTTGGATGTCAAATTTGTGATTGATGTTAAAAATTGACTTTCAGGCTGCTTCTCTCCAGTGTTATTTCTGAAATAACATAATGGTAGCTAGAAGAATACAGGGCAAGTCAGCTAGCTCAAATAATCTTTTGTTGTTTACATCTTGAAATGAGTGAGACCAAGTCATTTTTATAAGGGTTTTTCCCCCTTCTTTTGTGGGTTCAGAAATTTTTATAATGAAATAGTGAACCATTTATGAGTTGCAGGCAACAATTCTTGTACATTTTGACCCCCAGATTTCATGAACTATATGTTAGCTTTCTTTAACCAATTTCATGAACTATAGCACATATTAAGTGCATTACATTTCTTGTTAAGTTCTTCGTGAGAAAATATATGTCCTTAAAACGCTAAAATTGTGGTGCTTATTGCAATGTGACTGTTCAAAATTTCCTTAGGTTATATCAAGGATTTTCAAGTTTATGATCCACATAGAGTGGGGAGGATAACAGTTCAATTGCAAGGCAGGGTTAATGATTGCAAAGCACTCACTCACAGGCAGGATATCAAGGCAAGGGATATTGAGCAGTACAAAATACGCGCACTGCCAACACGTCAGGTTTGTTTAATCACTTAGGTTATTCGTCCTTTTTATTGTGAAAAATAATGTCCAGGAATAATATCTGTGTTTAATTTTGCTCATAGAATCTTATAATTTCTTTCAAATGTCTCTCCACCCTCATGATCGCCTTCCTCTTATCTCTCCATGCAGTGGGGTTATGTTGTGATTACAACTCCAGATGGAGTTTTAGATCATGAAGAGGCTCTTAGACGTAATGTGGGTGGTCAGGTTCTTGGCTATTTTCACTAGCATCCATGTCATCTCTCACAGTGACTTGGTGGATGAACATAAGAGGCAGGCTTCATTTGAACACTTATGGCATGCAAGGACATCACCAACAAGAATAAGCTGTTTTGTACGTTTCAAGTCTAGATTATCTGATTATTTTTGTACTCAGTCGTTAATTTTTCATAATTGAACTGAGCAAACTTTTTTTTTTTCTCATGATTATGTTTCATAAATCCTTTCTCTATTCGAATGAATGTCATAGATCAGGTTTTTGTTCATGCTGAACTCAAATATTGATGAAGAAATTTTGTGGAAGTAGTTTCTCTTTTACTCTTTCCACTGTCAAAAGAACAGTATCTTAGATTTGCTGGAGATTTGATTCATATTTTCCAGTTAATCTTGGCCATATCATCGAATTTAGTTCCCTTTTTCATTGCGATGCACAATGAACATGATATTAAAGTCACATTTAGTATTACTCTTCTAAGCGCCCATAGTTATCTGAAAGGCATTCAAAAACTCCTACGAAAAGCTTCTTTTGATATTTGAAAAAAAAGTTGTTGTATTTTTCCATGAAGGAAATAGCGTTGGTGATATTCTGTCTAAAATGGTTTTGTCTACTTCGGATAATATTCTCTTCAGTGTTTGAAAAATCATGGTTTGGATATGTTGAGGTTTTCTGGGGTTTTTTCCTTTTCCTCTGCCTTGCCTTCTTTCAAGTAATGCTTTTATCGTTGTTGTTTTCTACTATTGTTAAAAGTTTCTCCGAAGTCTAAAATACTGTGCAACACCAAGAAAAACTACGCCGGTGTGCACCTTCCGACGCCCAAGCATGTCCATTAGCTTTTTTTCTTCCATCTAAACTTTGTACAAATAGCTCTCTGTATTGTTAGTGAAAGGAAAAGATGACTGACCAAAAACGTGGGGAAGAGAGGTCAAATGGAAAGACAAGAAAGAAAGTTTTAATGAATTTTCCTTTTTGAGAGGCATCAAATCAGCTCTCCTCTCCCATTTGTTGTTGATCTTATGGAAATTTCTGCAGTGAATTTTATTCGAAATAAAATTTTTTTAAAAAATTATTCATTATAAATATAAATGTTATTTATTATAGACAATATTATTCATTAAAGTTAACATTATTAGTTATAAACAATATTATNCGTGGAATTTACTGCCCACGGCCTAACCGGTTTCGCACACGGCTGAAGAGAACCGAGCTTGCAGCGGCGGCGTTTTTTTTTTACTCTCACGGTGTCGTGGATGTCTCACGCTCACGGCTGAACGGACGTCGCTTGCACGCGGTGGAACGGACTTCCCACACGGCGGCGAGGATGGCGCTTCGCTCACGGCGAATGGACTTCGCTTGCACGCTTGGCCTTGCAGCGGCGGCTAGGATCGGACTTGCTTCGGCTGGCAATGCATGCGGGCGAGGCGTGGCGTTTCACACGGCGGTGAGGACCGGATTGCGGCGGCTAGGCTGCTAGACTGAACATTGGACGCGGCAGCGATTTGGAGAAGAAGATGCACAGTGCCGAAAAAACACGGGTCCGGCAATCGGGTTTGGAGGGCATGGATTCGGGCTTGAAACGCGTGGAGCACGGGCTAGAAACGGGTGGCTGCTGGACTCACGCGCACGCGGGCTGGACACGGGCCGCTGCTGGACTCACGCGCACGCGGGCTGGACACGGGCCACTACTAGACTCATGCGCACGCGGGCTGGAGCGGCTGCTGGGCACGAATGCGCGGGCTGAGGATGCGTGGATCTGGACTGCTGGAGACGGGCTGGATACGGGCCGAAGGATGCGGTTGGGCTGATACGCACACGGATGGGCTGAGGCTGGAGCGGCTGCTGGGTCGCTTGCTGGACTCATGCGCACGCGGGCTGGACACGGGTCGCTGCTGGACTCACGCGCACGCGGGCCTGGGCTGAGCTTAACATGGATTGGGCTGCAACATTAAACCCACCGAAACCAAAAATAAAATAAAAATAAAATAAAATAATTTTTTTTTTTTAAATAAATTTTTTTTTAAAATCAAATTGAAATCTTATTTTCAGGTATTCGGCTTTAAAGTTGCAATCATGCGGACTATCCCTCACGAAAACCAGAAAAATCAAACCAATGAAGCTCTTGATGCACCATCTCAACCTCATGTATAAATGACTCTGACTGCTAAAGCACTTAGTCTAGTCAACATTCATTTTTTCCGTATCTGAACTTTTAAATGGCTTTATTTGCAGGCTGTTGACAAAAGCAAACTTCCGTACGTGGCACAACTTGAACACGCCATTAGACGTTCCCAGGATGCCGTGGATGATAGACTTTTGATCGAAAGGAATTTACTTTTTAAAGAATGTAGCTTTGGACCACGATTCAATGACAAAATGCCTCGAGAAGTGGATTCAATATTTCAATCCAGACCAGACAGAACTTTTCCGTTCTCTTCGAAAACCTTGGACTGGACTAAGTGGAAAGACCCCAAGCCTTTCAAATCATGGCCTGTCACGCCTTCAGATTGGATCTCATGGGTTGATCACTTGGATCCTCATTACGACGACATCTGGCGAAAATCTGGAATTTATGCTGTGATACGTCTGTCATGTCTCAACATTCCATGCGACAAAGGTCTTCTAGCTGCCGCATTATGCTTTTGGTCTTCAGTCACCAACACTTTCAGTTTCCGGTTCGGCATGATGACACCCACCTTGTTGGATCTGGCAGCTCTCCTCGGCATCAGACCTCATGGCAAACTCCTTTCAATTACTCCCTCGATGCAAAGTGGACTACCACGCTATGAAAAAGCGAAATTCCCAAAGCAAGAATCATCTTACTGTTATTTTCTGAAAACACTCCGTGGAAAAGATAATCCTCCCTCAGAAAAAGAACATCTCGCCTTCCTTTTTATGTGGCTATGTAGGTACGTCTTTTGTGTAGCTTTAGTGCAGGTAACGAAAGGATATATCCATATAGCAGAGGCTCTTGCATCTGGCTCACCATACGCATTTGGACCACTCGTTCTCGGCCATCTATACCGTGGAATAAACAACGTTGTCAAGTCAGATATGGATCCTCACCATTCTGGTCCCCTTTGGATACTACAACTTTGGCTCCACGCTTACTTCCCAGAAAAGAGACCTTCTCTCACAACTAGCTGGCCCAATACTCTTCTAGGACAGCAAATTCTACATATGGGCTTGCTGGGTCACTCCGCCACGACTTGCTTTGACTTCTTCTACTCCACCCGTCATAGGGCCCCAGAAGCATTTACTGAGCCAACCAAATATTCATTCCTTCCTGCCTGGCTGGACTCGGCACTTAAACCTGATTCAGGCGTAGAAAGCAACCTTCCACGGATGAAGTCATTAAAATTAATTTGGTCTAGCATACTACTCAACCGAGATCTTCCTTTCGGCCGAAGATTTAAATCCAATCAATGTGGCGCAGAAGTCTACTGCCCAAACCTTGTTGCTCGGCAATTCGGTCTTTGTCAAGTTATCCTTGTGCCATGGGTGTATTCCTTCAATCAATGCTCCATTCATCGGCCGTCCTTCTCTACCATAGATGAGTATGAAAAAGGCAATGTTGCATTCAAACGATCGAGTTATGCTTTCAAGTACATTCCTTTCATGTGCAATCCCAATGTAACTCGAAACATTGAAGATTGGTGGGAAAAATATACCCATTCTATGTTTCGGTGCCCTGCCAAAGATGTAGCTACACGTGTTTTCTCCAGACAGGATCCTACTACTAAAGCTTCTGACGGTTGTTCTTTGCTTCCAGCTGATCCGTCAGTACCTCTTTCTCCTTGCCAGACCCCAAATAACGATAAGTCACTTATTTCAAACTAGTTTTCTGCTCTGCTTAACTTGTTTAGGTTAACATTCCAACAGTCTCTTCTGCAGAATCACCTATATCGCCTGAGACTCCTTCTAAGAAAAGGAAAAGATGTGATATACCTATCAGTTCAAACCAAGAAAATCCATATCACACCTTGGAGGACCAAAGGGCCATTGTATCACCTCCTTATGGTGACTTGTCTCCGGCAAAAGATATATGCCCTGATGTTGTTACAAAAGAGGTACTCTATCTTCAGTTTATTCTCCTAGTTGTGTATGCCAACTTGTTTTAATGAACTTCTTTTGGTTTCTGACAGGTCAGTCACACTTTGGGCAATAACTCATCTTCTCCTTTGATCACACCTTCTCAGATGATTTTTGTGCATAACACATCTCTTTCAGTCTCGCTTTCCGTCACAGAGGATCCTCCAAAGAACAGTTCCAAGGTACTTTTTAAAACCTGACACTCTAAGCTGTTTAGTTGATGATAACTTACACTTATCATATATATAAAACAGGATGATATAACCTTTCTGGACGAGTTTGATCTTGGAGATGATACTTTTCTTGACGTCGAAGAATTGCTTGGACCAATCCCACCTACTCCGGCTGTAGCAATTCCTTCTGTCGACGAGACCGATTCAGATGACGCTGAGACCGATACAGTTCAGCAAGCACTAAATTATGTCAGCGGTTTCTTTGAATCAGACTTTGATATTCTTACCGAAGATGACGTCTGAAGCCAACTACTCATATCATTTGAGATTCTCGGCAAGATTTCATTAGTAGATGACAACCTTCGTTCTTGTGCCGCTGAATTTCATGCTTCTTTTGATCAAAACGTGGACTCTTTCTTGTCTGCACGATGTGATATCGAAGAGGCCGAAACCATTTTTGCTTCACTTTCTACCCTCCAGACTGACTTCGCCTCGATGCATGCTGACCATTCGGCAGAGAAAAAAGAAGCTACCATTCTAGCGATTGAAATCAAAGGGTTGAAAGAAAAACTATCACTTGTAGAAGCTAACTTTAAAGAAAAAATCAATCGCGCCAAACAATTGTCCACTGAGGCTCATTCCATCCGCGAGAAGCTTGTTCGCACCAAGGAAGAAACTAAAATAGCCAGGAGCAAGAAATCACAAGCCGAAGAGATAATTCAGCGCTGTAATGCATCATGGGATAACTTGAAGAAAACCTCCTATGAAGCTTTTAGAGATAAATAGTTTATTCAGACATTTTTATGTATTCATTGTCTTATTTTGAATAATAAACTTTTATTTGACTTCAAGTATTGCACTGCTGAATTTAATCATGTTTTAGAAATTAGCCGTGAACTTTCGGCCTCGGGCTTGATTTTGTCGCAATCCAAGTTAAAGAAAAAATAACTAGCATTCAAACTTCAGTATGAACTACCTCAACTCGACAAAAGGACAAGTAAATAACAAGCGGCCTAGATTGATCAGCTAATCAAACTGAATGAATTTTAGTAACTTGCCGTAAAAAATACCCGGCCCAACTTTATTGACTTATCAACCAAAATTACAATGCAAAATGGATCTAACTCTGATTAAACAAAGTATCTCCAACTTTTGGTATTTCTCGGGCTTCCCAGCTAGTCGGATAGTACTTCTTCAAGAAGCGACCATTGATCGGATTTAAATGTTTTGATCCGTCGACATCTTGGAGTTGATATGCACCTTTTCCTACTATTCCAGCAATAGTGAAAGGTCCTTCCCAGTTAGGAGACCATTTTCCATATCTTGGATCTTTTGAGCCAATAGGCAGTACTGCCTTCCACACTAGGTCTCCTTCGCCGAAACTTTTAAAGCGGACCCTTTTGTTGTATGCACGTGCCACGGCTTTCTTCTGTATTTGGAGGTGATCTAAAGCTGCCAATCTTACTTCATCAAGTTCTTCTATCTCTTGCATCATGGCCTCAGTATATTCAGCTGGGGTAAGATTATTCTGCTGAGCAACGCGCAAAGATTTTACCGTTACCTCCATTGGATAAACCGCATCATGCCCATATGTCAAGGCGAACGGCGTTGTGCCGGTTCCTGACCTTTTTGACATTCTGTATGCCCAAAGGGTTTCAGACAATAAATCATGTCATTCTCTTGGATTTTCATCCACCATCTTTTCAAGAATTCCCTTCAAAATTTTATTTATTGCTTCAGCCTGACCATTAGCTTGGGCAAAATATGGGGTAGAATGAGTTAATCTTATCCCATACTCTTTGGCAAATGATTCCACTGCTTCACCAGTAAATACCGTTCCACGATCGGCAGTGATGGATTCTGGTATTCCGAATCTGTGGATTATGTATTCCTTGATGAATTTGATCACATGAACTTGACTTACTGACTTCATCGGCCGTGCCTCAACCCATTTAGTGAAGTAGTCAGTGGCGACGATGATAAATGTGTGTTGTTTGCTAGAAGGAGGGTACACTTTTCTGATCAAATCCATCGCCCACCCTCGGAAAGGCCACGGCTTGATTATAGGATTGAGAGGTACGACCGGAATGTGCTGTACTGGGCCGTGACGTTGACAAGTCGTGCACCCTTTAGCATACTTGATGCAATCAGACAAGATAGTCGGCCAGTAATAACCATGTCTCCTGATCAACCACCTCATTTTCGTTCCAGCTTGGTGTGCTCCACAAATACCTTCATGTACTTCAGCCATCACTAGCATAGCTTCGTGTTTACCCAAGCACTTCAAAAGTAAATCATCTTGCCCTTTTTTATACAATTCTTTATCAAATAAAATGTACCACTTCAAAAGTAAATCATCTTGCCCTTTTTTATACAATTCTTTATCAAATAAAATGTACTTCACCGCTCTTAGCCGAGTTTTCCTATCAGATTTCCCGTTGGGATTCTCCAAATACTTAATCAATGAAAATCTCCAATCATTTTCATCAATCTCTATGCAAAAGATGTCTCCCGTCATGTTCCTCTCTTGCAATGACGAAAGATCCCTCCTCTGTATGCTGATAATCCTTTCCGTCAACTCCTCTGGAATATGAATTCCTGAAGCAATCTGAGCCATCTCATTTGCCTCCCAATTCAGTTCTCTTGGGATATGCCGAAAAACCACATCGTCAAAACTTTGGATCAACTGATCGGCTACCATGTAATATGGTGACAAAGCCCAACTACGACATTGATATTCACCTGTCAGCTGCTTCAAAGCCAAAAGTGAATCACCTATTATCTCGACTGTAGATGCCCCCATCTCCTTTAAAATTTCCAGACCGATAATCAAAGCTTCATACTCGGCTTGATTATTTGAACATTCAAAAGTGAGCTGGAAAGAAAATTTTGTCTTTCTCCCCAGTGGAGACTCTATGACGATCCCCACTCTTGCTGAAGTAAGAGTTCTCGATCCGTCAAAACTTAACTTCCATGGTGTAAGAGAAATTAAAGCTATCTCGACCGGATCCTTCTCTCCTTCTATTTTCAAACAAGGATGGTCGGCCAAAAAATCTGCTAGGGCCTGACCTTTCATTGCCTTTTGAGACACATATTTGAAAGCAAATTCTGACAAAGCTATTGTCCATTTTCCAATCAGTCCTCTGATGATAGGCTTTGACAACATGTATTTGATAAGATCGGTCTGGGAAATGATGATTACTATAGTCGGCAACATATAATGTCGTAACTTTGTTGCTGCAAAATATAATGCTAAACATAATTTCTCAATCGGAGAGTACTTTAGCTCGTTTGACATGAGGACTCTACTCAAGTAATATACTGCCTGTTCCTTTCCAAGTTCATTGTCCTGAGCTAACAAATATCCGACAAAGTTTTCTGCAGCCGATATATAAAGTTTGAGTGGCTGGCCCTTACGCGGCGGCATAATAACTGGTGGATTGGCCAAATACTCTTTGATGCGGTTGAATGCTTCCTGGTGATGACTCTCCCATCTAAATTCATCTTCATCTTTCAGCTTCAACAAAGCCGAAAAAGCTTGAATTTTCCCAGATGAGTTTGAAATAAATCTCCTGAGGAAATTGATTTTCCCAATTACGCTCTGCAATTCTTTCTTATTCCGAGGAGGCTTGGCTTCTACGATCGCCCGAGCTTTATTTTTATCCACCTCAATGCATCTCTGATGAACTAGGAAGCCTAGAAAATTTCCTGCCGAGACTCCGAATGCACACTTTTGAGGATTCATCTTTAGCTTATGTTTCCTCATTCGCTCAAACGCCTTTCTCAAGTAAGCCACGTGACCTTACCGAACGTCCGATTTCACCACGACATCATCAATATAAACTTCTAAAAGCTGTCCGATCATGTCATGGAAGATTGCATTCATCGCTCTCTGATAAGTAGCACCTGCATTCTTCAGACCAAAAGGCATGACAACCCATTCGAACGTTCCGATTGCACCAGGACATCTAAATGCAGTCTTGGCAACATCATCTTCTGCAATGAAAATCTGGTTATATCCGGAGTGTCCGTCCATGAAAGAAAAAATCTCATGCTTAGCTGCCCCATCTACTAATAAATCAGCTACTGGCATTGGATATTCATCTTTGGGCGTAGCTAAGTTCAAATTTCGGAAGTCAATGCATATTCTAAGTTTCCCATTCTTCTTTACAACTGGGACTATATTGGCCAACCATTCTACATAGCGAGCCGTTCGGATGAAGCTGGCTTTAACCAATCTTTCAATTTCTTCCTTTACTTTGAGCATGAACTCTGGCGACATTCTCCTTGGTGGTTGCTTAAATGGCCGAAATCCTTTTTTAATTGGCAGACGATGTTCCACCAATTTTATGTCTAAACCAGGCATCTCATGGTAATTCCAAGCAAAACAATCTTTGAACTCCTTTAAAAGCTCAATGATTTCAGCCTGCAGCTTAATCTCTAAAAGGCTACTTACAAAAGTTGGCCGAGGATCTTCGTCAGTTCCCAAATTTACTTCTAGCAATGGATCCTGAACCTCGACCGTGGAGTTATCCATCTTTTTTGGTGCCAATTGGATATCATCAAAGATGAATTCCAATTCAACCCCAGAGTCATCCTCTATGATGCATTCGGCCAAATCAATAGCCGAATTACTTTCCAACTTCTTTTCTGCCATGTACGCCACAAGCTTCCTGATAGTGGTATGGACCGCCATCGTTTTCCCATCTTCATTATGGTGTACATTCATTAGAATTTTTTGTGTTCAGCTTTGACATCTGGGCAATTGTTGGTCGTGCCAACTCATCACAAACCTCTTCCACCATCTTATGAGGCACCCTGACATCCTTCCAAGCCGTAACCCCTGCAGGATGGCCATGTTTATTGTTGCCAAAAAATTGGACAAGACCAACTTCCTCTTCATAGTACCAAGCCTCAACTGCATTGGCACTGAGTAAGAAAGGCCGGCTATCGGCCTGAACCTCCTCAACTTCTTTGCCATTCCAAAACCACAATGTCTGATGTAAAGAAGACGGTACGCACAAGCTTGCATGAATCCAATCCCGCCCCAGTAATGCATTGTAGCTGGATTTTGACTCTACCATAAAAAATGCGGTCATGGTAGACTTTCCCCCAACAGTAATCTCTATAGGCAAAACTTCTTTAGCCTTAGTAATTCCTCCTTGGAAGTTACTGACTGTCAAATCAGTTGGGACAAGATCATGTTCACTTTTACATAGCTTGGTTAACATGAAAACGGGTAAGATATTTACCGCTGCTCCATTGTCTACCAAAACCTTATTAATAGGTACTCCATCAAAGTGAGCATTGATGTACAAAGGTTTCAAATGTTGCGTCATCCCTTCAGTCGGCTTTTCAAACACTATTTGTTGGGAACCAGATTGAATGGATTTTTTCCTTGAATACTTGGGCCCTTCTACAATTTCTGCCCTGCCATCTCCGGTTTCGACGACATCTCCTTCAATCATACTAACCTGATTGGGATGAGCTTCAAATGTCAACTGCAAAATTGTAATCATGTTGATGGCTACTTCGTCCATTGTTCCGAATTTAACCGTTAAAGCTTTGTCAGTTGAGGAAACTATCATGTCCTCGTCCACTACATCCTCATCCAAGTCTCTCAAGCATGAGATCATCTCAGCGCTTTGCTTCCTGACCCAAACACTATGGTGCTTTTTTGATCCCGAAGCTCTGGATAAAGTGATGACATTCTGAGCTGAAGCTGTAGCCAACTTCTTCAGATTTTCAGGTCTTCCCTCCGTACCACAGAGATGTGACTCCAATTCTTTCAACACATTATCTTCTTTGTTGTTTTCCGGTTGGATCATTATGGGCCGTTTTTTGATGAATTTCTCATGAATCTTTGTTCCTTCAGCCGATCTCTTTGCCTCGGCATGTTGGCGCTGCATGCGCCTATTTTGAGTTTTGGTAGGCGGTTGATAAAACCTATGTCCAATTCGGTACCAACGATCTACCTCGGTAATTGGCGGCTTAAAAGTTCTTGGCTTCTCGATCTTATCCGACACCAATCTTGTCGGATGATTTCTGGATAAGGTGACTTGTAAATTGGGCTCAACTTGCCCCCCCCCCCCCGGTGTCGATCAAGCTTCACCGGTCCGTTCCGCAACTTCGGTCCCAGACGTTGAAAAACAAAATTCTGGTTGTGGTTTGCCAGTGTTGGCTTTGTCATGTCGCGGCTCTGATTCCTAGCCGGACGCTTTATTTTCCTATCCTCAACCACGTGCTTACACCGTGTACAAGGCACCTTAGAAGAAGATTCGGCCTTTTCGGCCGAATACTCCCTTCTAAACTTGACATCTCTCTTCCAAATTCCTCCGGATGACGTTTGTCGTAGATCAATCCGAACTTTGGGTTTTGTCAAGTCTGAAATATTGACCGAAACCATGTTTGCTTCGGCTGACGGGAAAGGATTGCTGTCCACCTCCATTATCTCTTTTCTTTTCTCTGGGAACTTCAGTGGCCCCTTCTCAATCAAGGTTTGGATAGTATTCCGGAAGACTACGCAATTAATAGTCTGGTGTGACCACATGCCATGCCATTTGCAGTATGACTTCTTCTTCATCTCTTCCGCTGAAGGCAAAATATGGTCATCAGGTAATTTGATTACCTTGTCGGCCAACAAATGGTCAAAGATCTGGTCAGCTTTGGAGATGTCAAAACTGTAAACCTTCTCTGGTTTAGCATGATTCTTTCTTGCGTTCATTACCAGCTGTGGAACTTTCTGGCTCCTCACTGGTCTGGCAAGAGCTTTGCAGACATATGGATGTGTAGCTACTACCTCTACCGCATCCACCTCAATTGTTCCATCCTCATTTTCTTGGTCCTCAGCTTCGACCAAGTGAATTTCAGTATTCGGGTCCTTGTAGTATGACCCTCTGGATGAGTTTTTCCTTTGGTACTCTTCCTTCAGAATACCTTCATAATGAGTGGCTCGAGACACCAACTCAAACAAGTCATGGAATTCTATCCCCTCAAACTTCTTCCGAAGCTTGTAG
This sequence comes from Ochetophila trinervis, assembly GCA_003254975.1. NCBI lineage: Eukaryota > Viridiplantae > Streptophyta > Magnoliopsida > Rosales > Rhamnaceae > Ochetophila > Ochetophila trinervis. Next base: position 16,390 of record QANX01003385.1, read on the forward strand.
CTTAATCCGCCTTGTGCTAACTTGACAAACTCCCTTTCCGGTATATCCAGATGACATCTGATCCTCGCCTTTTTGAATCGGGTTATGAATAACTGCACCGACTCTCCATCCATCTGACGCAGACGCGATAAGTCTGCCATGGAAATCTCTGGCTCAATCCTGTAGAATTGTTCGTGGAACTTCTGCTCCAATTCTTGCCAACTATGGATCGAATTTGGCTGCAGGTTGATGTACCACGTGAAAGTTGGACCTGTCAAAGAATTAGCAAACAAACGCAGCTTTAGGAAGTCATTGGCCGCTGCTTCTCCGCACTGGATAGTGAAACGGCCTATATGCTCCACGGTGGATTGTCTTTCCTCGCCAGAAAATAAGGTGAAATTAGGAAACCTGAATCCCCTGGGAAATTCAATCCGGTCGAAAGCGTCTGGGTACGGCCTCCTATAAGACGGTCGTCCAGTTCTTTTGAATGCAGGACCCATCATCTCTTGGATGATGGTCTCGACGGCCTCCCGATCCATGCCTTGGCCATGGTTCATCCAGTTCGGTCCGTTCCTCCTTGTCGGGGCGTGGATGTCCGCTTGGTAGGCATGAGCATCATAGTGTCCAATCATGAAGTTCTGTCCGAAATGCTCCGCATACCCCCCGCCATGAATCTGATTCCGCGCTGGAAGGTTCTGGTGTGGCTGGACATATGCTCTTCCTCCATGTACGTTGGGTACAGCCTGGAAAGCTTGTGTCACTTGTTCTTCTCGACCATCCCTCACGGTCTGGCCTTGGTTATCAGCTTGCCCCCCGGCTTGAACATTGTTTCGAGCCGGTGGGGGGATGTAAGGCTGAACTTGTCGTTCCAGCATAACTCTTACATCGTGTCCACTGGACCCGGCCTGAAAGGCCGGTGCCTCAGTTCTTGGCGAGTTGCCAGTAGGTACGGCCTGAAAGGCCTGCACCTGTTGTTCCTCCTGGCCGTTAGTCGGCCTTGCATCATTCGATGCAATTTGAGTCGTCTGCACCTGTTGGCGCAGCAAGTCCATGATTCCCTGCAACATCTGCTGCTGGGTCTCCTGGTATGTCTCCAACTTCTGGGAAAGCTCCCGGATCGAATCCTGGGTAGACGTTTCTGTCGTGTCCGGAATCCTTCCAGCTCCCCTTTCCGTTCCAACTTCTTCCAACACGTTTCGGCTGCTAATGCTGCCGTGGGTGTCGGATGCCTGATTCTTCGAGCGAGTCTGCACCATCTTCTAAGTTGAAAACTTGTCTGTCCCACCGGGCGTGCCAAAATATATGTTGGTGTAAAACACAACAATTGGTCGTCTCCTAGGTGTGCGGGCGTGCCACTTCGAACCTAAACAGTCCAAAGAAAAATAAAATATGCGCCAGTTAAATCAAACTGTCAAACGATTGTATTAATTATGGAAAACAAAATAATCAAAGGGTTACAAATGCCTTTCAGATCAAAGGACTTTTAAATAAAATTTTTAACTAAGAACAACTATGAACACTTGACTACTCAAAGTAAATTCTAATGAGAGTAAACTAAGTTGTCTATGTTGTAGTTGTGTTGATGCCGACCCCTTTCAAAGTTGAAGAAGCTTGAATTTATAAGCAAAGAAT
>QANX01003389.1:0-10044 GCA_003254975.1 Ochetophila trinervis
CTGAGTATGCAAATACTCACCCCACCAAAAAAATTCTTAATTAAATTTCAGGTAGGTTCTTGGATCCTTAGCTTTGCTACTATTATTAGTAAGCACCGGAGCAGCGAGTTAGAGGTAGTAGTAGTGAAATTAGATTGTTCTAGTTTACTACCTAGCTGTCTATTAATTTATCATATGATAGAATTATATTATGTAATACAAATTGTATAATTATATTATGGAGATTCTATATATGAATATATATATATATGGCTGTGAGTTTACTGAGTTATGATGGAAATGGTGAACTAGAATGTTGTAGAATTGTTGTTTTGGACATGCAGGTACATGTAAATAATTTGGGGAATGTTATAAATACAAACCAAAACTCTGCCGAAATTTCCATTAAAATTTCTGGTATTTAGGAGTTTGGGATGTCGAATTGTTAATTATGTGGTTGTTGACTGCTTAGGGACTTAATTAGTGTGATTAAGTCCTGCAGGCAGGACTTGGGTAGTGCAGGTCCTGTCAGACTAGGTTGAGGACTCCAAGTTTGCACTTTAGAAGGTGGAGTAGTTGGTGTGTCTTGGGAAAGGATGAGACTGAAACCATGTGGTGTAGCATTAGTAGATGACATTGATAACAAGTGATGTGTAGAATTGTTCCCCCTATGTTTCCATATAGGAGTAATTTAAGGAGATTCACTTGAGCACCTTTAAAATAAGGATGGACTTTGTTATGAAAAAGAATAAATAAAAGGCAGAGCAAAAGAGTTTATAGGAAAATTGTTATTAGAATTAGTATAATTAGATAAATGGGTCCCATTTTGTTTTGAAAAAGGATAGTGTTTTTAATTAAAAATGACATTTGGTGTGATGTATATTTTCTAATTCTCAAAATTTTACACTTATAGCCTTTGTGCATTGAGCTATACCAAAGTAAGATACAACTTTCAGAATGGAAAGGAATTTTTTATTTATTAAAAGGTTTGAGAAAAAGGTAACACTCACAACTAAAGATTTTTAAAATAGAAAAATTAAAATTTTTATTAAACAACGTTTGTAAGGGAAATTGATTTTGCAGTGTTTTGGTCGACAACCTATTTATTAAAAAAGTAGCAGTTGAACAAGCATTCCACTAGTATGTGACAGGACCCAAACCGCCTAGATCCTGCCTGCATGACTTAATATTTCTATTAAGCCAATACGCAGTTCATTATCTCTACCAAGCCACTATTAAATAAATAAAATTCAACAAACGGAAAAATACTCTACTGCTAGAAATTTTATTAAAAGTTTCAGCAGCATCTCGTCTGTTTTTTGCAACATCCCCAAAATACATATAATTGTAAATCCTGCAAGCAAACACATTCAAATACATAATTCAATCTACCAGCATACAATTCCATACAGTACCACATCTCGACAAACAGTTTAACATCCAACTAAATACATCATCTGTATAATTCGTAGCTGGACTCAGTATGAAAACTGAGCTGCCTATATACCCTTTTTAATAGGGATCAAGCTACCTGTAGTTCTTAACTGATCTTTAATGATATTCCAAGCAGCAGCATACTCAAGCCATGACCACATCTCAACATCACCCTCAAACTTTCTACCATAATCAAACATCAACAAGAATACCCTACAGGCTCAAAAACATTATTCATCCAACTTCTATATCACAAGAACCAATAATTCATGAAAACATCATTAAAATAAAACATTAAATAATTTTATTACCAAACAAAAATCATACATCAATACCTCACGTCACTCTTTGACAAATTCTCCGTTTGAAACAAATTTTACAAAACCCTTCGCTTTACTCCCAAAAATCATTAAATCATTATAACACAATTTGGGAGCGAAAAAATAATTTAACAATATTACTTAAAATTTCGCATCAATCACTAGACCTTTAAAAGAAATTTCAAAAGACATTTAAATTCATTTTGTCAAATATATTTTCATAAAATACCAAGTAGAAAGGCCACAACCCGTAAAGATCAAATAGGTGGGCTAAAACTTATAAATTCAAAAATCAATCTAAAACCATAAATCAATGATCATATATCAAAACTGGTACCATAATATGTCAAGTAAATGGACCATAACTTGTAAAATCAAATACCATATATCAAAACTAGTACCACACTCTAATATTGTGCCGTGTGACCCTCAATGTCCTGATGGCGTCACCGGCGGGGGGAGAGAGGTATAACTCATCACAACGAACCGGCGTCCCAAATACGTCGTGGCAGAATCCTTATCATCTCTATCCCGACACGTGTTCGCAGCAGAGGATGGCACAATATATTAATAGCACGCGTAATAACCAACATATCTTAATCAACATATCGATACTATGTGGTACTCCTCAAAACCATTTCCAAAATCATCTATTATCGGATTTTATCATTTTCTCAATCATTTTATTTAAAATCAATTTTTCAAAATCTTTTATCTTGGAAATTTTTTTTGAAAATATTCAAATCTTTCTACTATCCGAAAATTGCCCCAAAAGTTTTTAAATTTCACAAAAGCCACAATTTTTTTTTTTAAATTACTATTTCTCCAAAATTACAAAAATAACTAAAAATCTCATAAATCACCAAAAATATTTTAAACACTAATTTCATATTTATTCCAAATAAATATGAACTCCATAAAGTCACAAAGCTAGATAAAATCAAAACTCGGCGAACATTTAAATCAACATATAATATATTTAATAAGCATAATTTAAATGCACAAAGAAAACCAATCAAACCAAATTAATTCAATTCAATCATACTAGTATATAATTCCAAAACATTTAGAAAATAAAAGCACTCACCCTCAAACATCAAAACACTAATTTTTAAATAAAATCCAACACGGAGTAAATTTCTATTTTCAGCATCCTAGTCTAGATAAATCTTACCATAACTGAAAAATCAATAATTCAAAAGAAATTTCCAAAATACACATAATAATTTTTGTAAGAAATTCACCAAAGTCCAAAATATCCTAATAACTGGATTTATTTTAGACTTTAAAAACTAAGTATTAAATCAGCCACATAGAGTATCAGTTATACCTATAAATGATCATTGCAATAAACCAATTTCATTCGCATACACTAACAAAGTCACATATTCATTTTCACACAATCCCAACCAGAAATCAAGCCGCAATTATCCAATTAATCGTCAACCAACATTAAGCTCATTGCTGAGTTCCTCAATTTAGAATCAAAGCTCAATTCCAGTCTAAATTCAACAGTTATCACTAATAGCCCAAAATTTTGCTAAGTTTTCAAATATTCAATAATAATATGCAAATTATATATCAAAATGAAGCTTGAAGATAGTATAATACAGTGGTCAACTCCATTTATCCAATTTCCGCCGGTGGTGGCCGGAAAACGGCCCAGAACTCACGGCCAAAAGGGATTTCTTCAATCCGTTCAAACTAGAGGGAATTACACCAAATAGATGATAAAATTGGGTTCCTAAGGTCCAAATTAGGGGAAAATGAGTTGACCTATTGCCGGAAACTCATTAGAATCCGGCGAACAGAGGCAAAGAGCACTTACCGGACTTTTCACATTTTTCGGCGCTCTGGGCAGTTCCACGGGCGCTTGCCAGCCTGGTTGGGTAGAGGGGATGACCGGCTTCGATTCTCGGGTGATGGAGTGGTCGATTGCTCTCCGGAATCCGGCGATCGCAGATGAAGGCTAACCGGATTCCTCGAGCTTACCGACGATCTGAGCATTCTCACGGTTGCTCACTGGTGCCGCTGAAATGGGGAGGTTGCCGACTTTGAGTTCCAAGTAAATTCCAGCCCGGACCGGCCGGAATACAGCCGCTGCCGGCGAAGGAAGGGGGAGCGTGGGGTGGGCTGCGCGGAGGAGCTGTCGGGGGAGAGAACTCCATTTTTTCAGAAATTTTTGGACAATTTCAAAAAAGAATGCAATCAAGGGCAATTTTGTAATTTTCAAGCCTAGCCCTGCAAAATTACCAAAATGCCCCTCACACAATTTGAACCACAACTTCTCGATTTTAGCTCCGAATCAAGCATACTACTAGTCTACGGACTCGTATTGATTAGCTCTATGCAACATTACCACAGTCAAAGCCAAAACTTAACCACACAAAAAGTCAATACTGGACCCACTTATGGTCAAACTGGTCAACTTTGAGATTTTCAATATTTTCTTGAAACGGAGTGTTACAGTATGTCCTAGGCAGACTACGATGTGCAAGAAGAGTCAGGACTGTTTCAGTAATATGCCTATGTTTTCTTTCTATTTTGCCATTTTGGTTATGTGTGTGAGTATAAAGATGCTGAAATTTAATAACAAAATTGTCTAAAATAGGTTGCAAAGATCTATATTCCCTCCCCCAACCAATTAGATTGAAAAACTTTAATTTTTCGCTGGAAAAAATTTTCAACAAGTAATTTGAATTGCAGAAAAATAATTTTGACTTCTTATTTTAGTTTTACTGGATATCTCCATGAGAAACCTAAAAAATCATCTTTAAGTAAAACATAGTATATGTACCCTTCATTTGAAAGTATAGGTGCAAGATTCCATACATCTGAAAAGACTAATTATGATGGCTATTTGCTTGTAGAATGAGAATTAGAAGCAAATAAACTATGAGATTTGCCAAGAGGACATGTTGAACATAATTCCTTTTTATTATTAAGAATAATATTAGGAAAACTATTAGAAATAATTCTCATAACATTAAAAGATGGATGACCAAGGCGTAAATGCTAAAGACCATTAAGAGAAAAAATTGAAGATAGAGAACCAGGTAAGGAAATTCTTTAAAGTTCATAATTAAGTGGTCTTCGCAGTAGAAGTTTCCTCATAATTTGATCATTAACATAAACAAAATGAGAATCAAATTCAACAACCACATGATTATCGTTAGTCAATTTAGCAATGCTCAAAAGGTTCTTTTTGATGTGTGGAACATGTAGCATGTCATTTAATTTTAATGTTTTGGAGTCTGTTTTAAAACTAGAGGAACCAATATTGGCTATAGACAAACATTGGCCATTGCCGACAATGAGTTTTTCAAATCCACCATATTCTGATTTTTGCTACATATGAGATGAATCAGTAGTAACATGATTGGTGGCTCCACTATCCATGAGCCACTTTGGACTAGCTGAAATTTCAGGTGAAGTATAATATGCAAAAGAATTGTTTAAAACATTATTAGCATTAGATGAGTTATTTGGAAAGGGTGATACAAACTCTCTATTAAACCGATGATAACATTGTATCACTATGTGACCAGGCGTGAGGCACAGTTGACAATATGGTCTCTGAAATCCAGATCCACGGCCTCAACCACAGCCCCTCCTCTTCGGGTTTGCTGGTTTCCATGGCCTTGTCTTCAAAAGTTTGGTGGTTGTCTATTTGCTATGTGAGCAGAAGGTTATTGCACTACTAAAGTAGTAGTTTGCACATGTATTTCTTGGCTAAGAAGAAGAGCCAAAACATCCTTAATCTTCAAAGGTAAGCAGTGGGAATTGATATCGGCAACCACTGCATCATATTCAAAAGGTAAGCCTTGAAGTAAATACATGATGGAATCTTCTTTACTTACCGTATGTCCTGCCATTGCCAATTCATCGGAAATTTCTTTTAGTTTTGTATAATAAGCAGTGATGGTATATCTTTCTTTTTTAACAGACTATAACTGCAACCGAAGTTGCATCATTCTTGTATGGGATTGACTCCCAAACAACTGATTCAATGAGCTCCATAGATCAAATGAGGTATCAGATTATGTCACTAGTATCTGCACTTCTGAAGTGATGGAGGAACAAATCCAACCAAGCAAACCTTGGTCCAGTTGGTGCCACAAATGAAAATCTGGATTGTTAGTTGTAGCCAATTTTGTAGCACTTGAAGCATCATTAGTATGCTATGTGAGAAGCTCCAGTGGTGGTTGAATAGTTCCAATGAGGAAACCTTCTAGAGAACAAAATTATTTTGATCTAATTTGAAAGGAAAATTATAATTGGGTAAAGTGACTTGGCTTAGTTGAGGAATAGAAGAAGAAAAAGAATCAGTTTTAATTAGAGACACGACTCGTAAGAGGCTCTAATACCATGAAAGATTAATAGTGAAAAGCAAACTAATATTCTTATATATTGAAGAAGCAATCAATACACGAATAAATAAATAAAACATATATCGAAAGAGATAGCTAAAGGCCGAAATATGTGATGGCCAGATAATGTTTACAATATGGAATATAGAAATCCTATATAAAGTCTATCACTTATCTCATCATAACTTGTTTGTATTTATCTCTCTAACAATAGATTTTGTTTGACCATGTTCTTTTGTTTTTAGAAATGGTTTTTAGAATAGAGAATTAAAAATTAAATAACTTCAAATTACTAAGAGCACACTTCATTTTTGAACTTCCACTCTCTTTTAGTTTAAAATATATTGTAATCAACATTATAATCTTAGTAAAAAAATGACGTTTAGGTACCCATAGCCAAAAGAAAATGTTATTTGTCATTACTAGTGATGGATTATCAGTTGAACCTACATGTTATATGACATTTTAAATGGTTAAACCATTAAATATTTCATTTTTCCATATTAGAGTTTTAGTATTAAAAATAAAATTAATTTAATCATTTTCAATTAAAATTTGCTACATAAATTGCAATCCCACATGTCACCAATGACGACAAATAGCAAAACTTTAGCAAAAAAGCATTTATTGAATTTTGGGTATCTTTCTCATAAATTAGTAGCCCTTCCTTCTCAACTTGTTATTTACTAATTACAAGATAGAGAGAGATATGGATTTTAGAGAGTGATATGGATTTTCGCCTACAAATGTTCGTCATTAGTTCCCGCATTTACTCTCAGCTTCTAGAAACGCCCTCCAGACAGAAAACAACTCGGATTCATAAAAACATCTTGCAGTGAAATAATTTATATATCCAAGCTAATTAGAGGACCTAGCTTTAACCTTGTGATTAATGATATACTAGAAATGGGTTAGTACTGCATGCTTTGACGGATGAGAATACGTGTAGTGATGGGTTTGCAAGAGAGAAAACGAAGGAAAATTTGAAGAGCATTGTGAAGGGTCGGATTTTGAATGTAATGCAATTGACCACCAATGCCTTGGTTTCGATTAACAAGTATGCTTTGCTAAAAGCTTGTTCTGATTGAATCCGTTTGTTTCTTAAGAGTTATTGTTTGTGGTAATTTCTTGTTTATTGTTTTTCTCATCTTGAGCGTGGTTTATATGTATTAGTTTTTACCATGAAGGAATATGAAAATTTAAGTGTTACAATTTGAATATACTTTTGTCTCTAGAAAAAATGCAAATTTTATCAACCAAATGATATGACATTAATGGTTGATAAAAAAACCAAATCCTAAGTTCATGGGAAAATAAACCCAATGTCATATATCATACTATATCATTTGGTAAAAATATTTTGATGACTATAATATTATTGTTTTACAACAAATTAAAGTGCTTAAACAATTGCCGTTTGGTGTATTGTACTTTATTTTTTTTGAATTTTTTAGAATGATAGTTCCTTAAATGAAAAAATTATAATATATGTTACACAAACATTGAAAGCACAAACAAAATGGATAATTTGAAGCTCAAAATAAATTGTACGAGAGCCTCATTATATAGATGTAAATTTGAAATGCCCAGATGGGAAATTTTATTCGTTGGCCGGGATATCTAGAAGCTGCGGAGCGCATGTTGATCATTTTCTAATGGGCCTTGAGTTATTTATTTATTTATTATTATTATTAATATTGATTTAGCTGGTATGTCTCTTATGTCCGCGTACTTTTATGAAATCGTAGATTCGAAATATATTCTAAATTTGTTGTATTAATTCTAATATATTAAAAATCTATAAATTATTTAGTTTTTCTAAATAAAAAGTTACTTATTTGCGGTTTAATTTGTCCACATGCAACGCAAAGGGGTAAAGGATTCACCAAAAAAAAAGCCAAAATCATGTTTATTTCTTTTCCTTTTCTTTTCTTTCGGGGAATAGCAACATTAATAAATCCAAATAGTATAATATCACAAATTTTATCTTCAATTATGAGTTTATACCAGGCTAATCTCGCCTCTAAAACTAATGTTAATGGGATAGTTGGTGTTTGAATTAATTAGCTTTGAAGTAAGCCAACAAACCCACAAAAGGGGCGTTGTAATATGTGGTAGGCTCAGACTGTGGAACATCAGATCTAGAGTCCTCAAACGAATCATCTTCCGTTGGTCCTCCAACAAGAGCCCCAGTTAGCACATTAGGATTTGGCTTCTCTTCATTGAAATATGCATCTCCATCGCGGCAACCAATGTGCTTTGGCTTTACATCAATGGAAGGCATGGTCGAACCTCGATGGTGTATTTTCTGAGGGAACTTTTCTCCATACCCCACCATGTATGACATGCTCAATGGGTTGCTTCCCAGTACATAATCCACCTGTTTTATCATTTTCCAATCCCCATTAAAAACTATAATTAAAACACCTATCTATACATTAATAAATATAGAATCAAGTTCATATTAGGTTAACATTATGATTTTAGATTATGATTTTAGTATATGAATTCCTTTATATGCAATTGGGTTCGTAGCTATTTAATAGTTGAAATTTAAAAATGCAATACTGATATATATGGTTTTAGTACTTTATTAGGCAAAATGAACTCAATATAAATGGATGCAAAAATCATTATCTATTAATGCACTTTCAAAAGCCAAGTTGATTAAGGAAATCATGATAGTAAATCTTTAAAGTTGACTTTTTGTGATTCAAATATTATATATATATATATTGCCTTTCAATTCATGAGCTAGCATAATCGCCTAGGTTATGCTGGAAGTTTGGCAATCTATCAACTGCTGAAAAACAATTTTTTTCACATAGATTACATTTAACTGACAGTCTTTTGCAGTTAAAATGTTACGGATGTCCAACATAACATGGGCAACTACATCCAAATTATATATATATAACTACTAATATAAGTGAGCGACAGTCTATTACAATTGTTCAATCCACTTAATCAGGCGCATCGAACGCGGTCAAATGGTTATAATTGGATATTATCCATTGAAATGCAGACAACAGCGCTCATTATAGCAGTTATGATATACATATAGAGAGAAAGTGATAAACGGATATGCTTCTAAACATGATCAAATTAACCTGGGTTCTGGCAAGGCTTACTAGCCCAGAAGGATCGGCAATAAACCCTTGACATTGAATTGTTTTATTGGCAGCTTTCATGTACTGAGCATAAACTAAAAGAAGAAACGGTACAGACGTGGCATGTTGCATGTTGAATCCTCCGGGTTTGAACAGAAGTCCTCCTGATTAACAAAGTAAAGAAATTTGACTTCATTTTGTTCCTAGCTCGTCCAAAATTAAAAGTGAGTTCTTAAAGAAATTACCTGATGTATATGAGACTGATTTTGTAGGTGATTGGGGGAATATGGAGCATACGAATTGGTCCGCAACAGGAATGAAAGGGTTAGAATTGGAAGGGTCTGTCATAACCCACTGTTTTACACAAAGAAATTAAACTTAAATTTTGAATAATTAATGGAGCATAATTTATAAATAAATAAATAAATAAAAAGGTGGGTTTTGGCAACCTGGGAAACGAGTACGTTAATACCAGCATCCTTCGTATCCCATCCGAACTCCATAATACTACCACCCACATATGGTTGTTCTTGCTTTACTGAAACAGAGGACACCAAATAGTGAATGTTTTCTTTAACATAATTCCAGTAATTACCATCCTTCGTTGCCTTGTACAACCATGAAGCTGCCCAAATCAAATCGTCCTGAAGTAACAAGTTGTAACACAAAAATTAATAAATTTTAATATGTCGTCTGGTAACTCGTACATTTTTAGTTTTTGATTTCTTGTTTTTGCTTTTTGCGTTTTTATTAGAGAAACAAAATAACTTGTTTGGTAATCATTTTGATTTTTAATTTTTTGATTGAGACTAACAAAAGAAGAGAAGGGGG
>QANX01003389.1:10080-47884 GCA_003254975.1 Ochetophila trinervis
GGGGGGGGGGGGAGAAGAAACGAAAACAGAAAACGGAAATTTTACCTTTTCAAATCTTAAAAACGTTTTTGCAAAGAAAAAGTTATGATTTAAAAAAAAATTCATAAACAAGAAAGGAAAACCATAACGGACTGCGTTTAACACAGTAGTTTTTGGTTTTATATGATTTTATCAGCAATCTTGTGGATCTACAAGTTGTAATTAAAATCTTAAAATCTGCCCTACCATATAGCCACTGTAATCGCAGTAAAATGGACAAGTTGCATTTCCAATGCTATAATTGTAAGATCCCCTATAAAGTGTCTGCAAATTCAAATACCTATTACAAAAGACCAGAAACATGCATTAATTAGTCAATAGCCCCAAAAAAACAAAAAAAAAAAAACAAATCAAAGAAAAACAGAGTTACTTTTACCTGGACAGCCCTGTTACGAAGCAGAGCAGAATATTTAGAGTCAACATTCGAAAAAGCAATAGAAGAGGCAGCAAGTGAAGCTGCAATCTCAGCTGAAACTTCAGAACCAGGATGTTCCTTATCCACTGAGTACGAGGTTCTAGGGGTGTCCATGTCTTCAGGTCTCTCCCAGCAATCATGGTCACCCTAAGGGTCACCAACTTGGGCTACAACAACTTCAGGCTTACTTGTGGCTTTAAGGAAGTAATCTGTTCCCCATCGAATGGCTTCCAATGCATGTTGTAAATCTGAGTCCATCGATTGGCCGAACTCTATCACACTCCATGACAATAGGGTCACTGTGAATGCCATTGGAAAATGGAACTTTACGTTGTCACCAGCATCATAGTATCCACCTACTAAGTCCATCTGATTAATCAAATTTCAAAACCAAGTTTCAATTATATTTTAATTTATCAATGCAAGAAATATATAAAATGGATAGTTAAAACATTGGGTTATCATGTTCCATTTGCATCAAATTGATTCACATCATATTTGGATTATTTTAAAGGATAATATTTAAAAATACGGTTCCGTACTGTATTCACTTTGCTAAATAGGATTTTAGCATTTCACTAAATACATTTTAGACCACTAATACATTTTTTTTTTTTTATTATCTAAATGTAAGCACTTGAAGCCGTCTAGTAAAAGACAAATAAAGGATATTCTCAGGCTAAAACCATCAAGTCAACATGATGTAAATGTGACTCTTATTATGTTTATTTCATTTATTTTGTTTGATCATGTATTGAAAATCAATTCTTGTTTTGAAAATAAAATAGTAATTAAATACACAAAAAAAAATTAAAAATTTCAAACTTTAAAAACAAAAAGTAATTTCTAAAGAGATGTTAATGTAGAGGAAGAGACACTAACATCAATATCAGAGCCATCAGTGAGAGCAGAATCTTTCCTCCAAGTCATACGCTGGGAAGAAGGTAATTTGCCAGACCTTTGGCCTTCATAAAACAGAATGCTCTTTGTCAATGCCTCAGCGTAGTTATGTGAAGCCTCTGTTGCTGCTCTTGCCATTATTGCCATTGTTGCCACGAATATCATCCATGCTAAAACCACCAACCTTGAATTGCTATTCATTTTTTTTTTTTACCACCTTTGCAATCTCTGGCTGATTTTGTGCAAATTCAAAAGCTATATATATACACTAAAATGTTAGCAAATTTGACAATTTATGATTAATATCTGAAACTAATCTATGATTAATATCTTCTGGTGACTTTATATAAAGAATATATGTGTCAAAAATTTTTTTTTTTCCAATTAATGTATAATTTCTCATTTCCTGTATGTTTTTTTGTCTCCCAAAATCTAGGTCTGTGGCCCAAAAGGCAAAATATTCATGGAAAAAATAAAGGGAATTAATTGGTAGTTTTTTTCATTCCCTTATCGTCTGATTACACTTCCATACTGGATTGGCACTTTATCCCTCAATCCTCATCCAATGTGATATACGGTTCTGAAAAAATGTGAGTTTTTTTTTTTTTTCTATAAAAAATTAAAAAGTTTGAGTTAAAAAAAAAAATTGTTAATTGCATGCATACTACTATATCACCCCCTTAATTCATACAAATTAATTACATTAGTATATGTTTATAAAATTAATAACAATGCTAATTCAAAGTTTTTAATTGTGCATGGGAAATGCATTTGATAAACAATTCGATTTCATTTTCTTGCACCAAAATCTTGGACAAGAATCCCAATATACATTGTTGCAGGAAAAAAGTAGAAAAGACAGAGAAAAAATAAAACCTAATATACATGTGGTATATCCTTAGAACATCAATTTCATAATTTGTCTTTAAATTTCACTCCTCTTTCTAGGCCTTTTGTTTTTCTTTTTTATATTGGAGGTGGGGGAATCCAACTTAAAATTCCTATCAGTTTTTCCACAAGGATTGGCATCATTCATTAGAGAGAGTAGTTTAGGAGAATTTATCCATTTCTCTTATCCTTGGTATTATTAACTATTAGGAGAAAATTAATAAATTTTCTCAAGCACATCCAACCTAAAACCATGCCTGTTCATTTTAGAATTCTAGATCTTTGTTTCTCTTTAAGAAAGGCAGAATTTAACTACTTACTAATTACTAGCGCACCACACTAGATTAAAAGTTGTATATTGTCAGATAAACATTCATAAAAATTGTAGAGGAAGAGATACTAACATCAATATCAGAGCCATCGTTAAAAGCAGTCTTTCCTCCAAGTCATGCGTTGAGAAGAAGGTACTTAATTTGCCAAACCTTTGGCCTTCATAAAACAGAAGTCTCTTTCAATGCGTCGGTGGATTTATGTGTAGCATCTGTTGCTGCACTTGCCATTATTGCCATTGTTTCCATGATCCTCCATGCTAAAACCACCAATTAATCTTGAATTGCTATTTGCTGATTATGTGCAAATTCAAAAACTTTTTATGTACTAAAAAATGTTAAACGAAAATTAATGAGGCAATCTCTGAAAATAATCTATGATTGATATCTTCTGGTGAGTTTATATAAAGTATGTGTCAATTTTATTTTTTTCCCAATATCAATGTGTTTTCTGTTTGCCTGTCTCCCAAAATCTTGGTTTATGGCCTAAAAAGGCAATTCATGAAAAAAAAAAAAAAAAAAAAAAAGGAAGAAGAAGAAGAAGAAGAGAAATTGGTAGTAATTTAATTCCGAGTTGAATTAATATTTCTCTCCAAAAATTAAACCAATAAGAGGTGGTCATTTTAAGTCTTTACATATGTTTTTGAGTTTTAGATAGATTTGTTGAATTTTGAACTAGGTTTTCAAAGATCTTTGACTCTGTATCAAATTGAATTACTATTTTTTTTAAAAATGTAAGCTTACGAGATATATATAATGATTTATTTTAATATTTTTCTCTAAAACTTTTATGGAAAAATTTTTAGATACACATTGTGTCTACCAAGCTGGATTTTGATATGCTACACATTAATTACCAAATGATATGATGCCATGTGTGCAATCTAATACAAATCATTTTAAAAATCCAGGTTAGCATTTGAGTTTTAACCTTGTTGATTTATCATCTAGGATTTTTTTTTTCTTGCCTCACTTCTACACCCTTCTCCATGGGTTTTCCTCCTCCATTGCTACAACAGGTCCGTGGCTGTAACAAAATAAAAATTGAACTGTTTTTTTTATCATGAAAAAAAGAAATAAGAAAACTCTTGAAACAAACAAAAAACAAAAACAGCTCTTTGATGTGGATTTAGTTATCTAAGGGCTCTAATGGGCAGTGAGATGCAGATTGGTCAGTATACCCATTAGAAGCTAATTCGATTAAATCTAAAGAATTTAGAAGGGTGTATGCAGTGAATATTTTAATTGATTTTTAAAGAATTAAATATTAATCAATGACACCAAGAAATTTCCTAATACATAGGTAAATTAACAAAAAGTTCAACACACATAAAGATTAATTAAAAATTAAAATATGAATGTTTCTTGACAAATAGTCTATAACTATTGCTATCATGCATGCTATAAAATGTACGTTTCTTTTTAATATTATTAATTTTATATATTTTCATCGATCAATAAATAAAGGTAAAATCAATTTTGAGTAAGAAAAAGATATTAGCTAGCTCAGGCTGGATGGGACTTGAAGTAAGCAAGAACCCCAACTAGAGGTGCATTAATGTATGTGGTAGGCTCGGAATGTATAAAATCAGATCGAGAATCAGAGTACGCATCTTTGATATCAGGCCCACCAACAACAGCCCCTGTTAGCAAATTTGGGTTAGGGTTCTTGCTATTAAAGTATGGGGTCCCACCATTGCAATCTATGCGTTCCTGATGTTGATCAATGGACGGTAAGGATGAGCCCCGATGATGAATTCTTTGGGGAAACTTTGGACCATATCCCACCATATATGACATCTTCATTGGATTGCTTCCCAATATGTAATCCACCTGGACAGAGATTAATCATTCCCAATATAAGTTTCTCTTTTCTACCAAAAACCATCATGATCTTATATAACATATATATATATATATATGAGAGTCTTGGAAATTTTTATTTTTTTTTTGGTGAAAAGAGAGTCTTTTTTTTGGTGAAAAGTGAAAAGAGAGTCTTGGAAATTTAATATGTGTCGGACCAAATAAAAAAATCCAATTTCTTTAATTTGGTCGTTGCAAATAACTAATATTGCATTTGGAGCATATTATATAAGTGTACCTGGCCTCGTGCTACTTGAACAAGTCTAGCCTGACTAACAACTACATTGTCACAGTGAATCACTCTGTTGGCTTTATTCAAATAGCGACTATAAACAAGTAGAAGAAATGACAAGGCTGTTGAATGTTGCAGGTTGCTTCCTCCAGGTTTAAATATAAGCCCACCTAGTAAAGAAACGTTTAAAACCAAATTAAGAGATTTATTAGACGGAAACTTAATAATATTTGCAAAATTTATTTTTATATAATGGATGGGGAATTACCTGGAGAGTATGACACTGACTTGGGCGTTGGTGATTCGGGCAATATAGAACACACCAAATTGTCGGCGTTGGAGATAAAGGGAGCAGAATCAGAGGTGGTTGATGTGACCAACTGACATTATTGAAACGAGAAGTAAACTCCAAGTGGATTTTAGAAATAATGTTATTTCAGTGTGTGACATTATGTAATTTAGGTAAGCATTAATAATAATAATCAGCAGTGTTTGGCTTACCTTGGAGACAAGTACGTTAATGCCTGCGTGCTTAGAATCCCATCCAAATTCAGCGAAGCTACCACCCCTCACTGGGGTACCATCTATGCTTTTGAAAGAAGCATTTTCCAAATTGTGTATGTTTTGTGTAACATAATTCCAGTATATTTGAGCCTTTGTTGCCTTGAACAACCAAGCAGCTCCCCAAACCAATTCGTCCTGTATGTAAGTGCAACCCATCATGAGTAACTAAAAGATTGAATAAAAGAAAAAACAATTTGGTTAAAAATAATTTTGAACCTTAATGGATTCTTTATCAGATTTTAGGACATGGTTGGGAGAAGAACAGAGCTGGTTTTGGAAAATGTCTCTGTTTTTTGTGAAACTATTGAACAAAAATAAAATTTAAAAAAAAGAAAGGAAAAAAAACCCCATTTTGGCAAGCGAAGGACATTATACATGTACCTCGTAGCCGCTATAGTCACAGTAAAATGGACAAACCCACGGTCCAAGACTATCATTATAAGATCCCCGGTACTTATCTGCAAAATCAAAAACCTGTAAAACGGAGCAGAGTTACCAACATTTCAGTAGGGAACAATATCTTCAAAATGCACCAATAAGACTAATTATATAACTATAAAAAATATTCATCAAATATATTTAATAAATAACACGTGTAATTTAAAATATTATAATCTATACATACCATTCTGGCCCTTTTTAGAAGCCTAGCAGAGTAAGCAAGATCAATAGGCCTAAACACCAAGGAAGAGGCAGCGAGAGCGGCGGCGATCTCGGCGGAAACTTCAGAGCCAGGGAAGTGTTTGCTGACAGCATAAGGGGTTCTGGGGGTGTCCATGTCTTCAGGCCTCTGCCAACAGCTGTGGTCGGCATAAGGATCGCCAATTTGGACAAACACAAAGCCAGGAATGGTTGTGGCCTTGAGCAAGTAATCGGTGGCCCATCGTATAGCATCGAGGGCATGTGGGAGGTCCGAGTCCTCCATGGAATTGCCGAACTCTAGCACACTCCATGCCAGCATGGTTGTGGAGAATGCCATCGGAAAGTTGAACTTTACGTTGTCGCCGGCGTCGTAGTACCCGCCTACCAAATCAACCTTAAGAGAACACCAAATCAATCAACCCCAGCCTCATAAGTCATAATTATATGGAAAATTACGAGTGACTTGTTAATTCAAAATTAATTTGTTATATAGTAGAACTAATTCAACTTTGGTTTCGATTAAATTAATTCGGTACAATAAAACATAAATTGATTAATTAGCGGTATCTAATTTTCTACGCTTCTTTAAGAAAACTCCCAAAAATAAAATTCTAGAAAAAATCCCAAGTATATGTTACTTTTCGGCTTCTCTCTAGCATAAAAAAAAAATAAAAATAAGAAGAGTTGCTCTCTAAGAACTTTTCCTAATTACAAAAACAAATATTGAGCGGTTATTCCTCCTAACATTCATCAATCATTGATATCGTTGGCATAAAAAAGTAAATAAAAAAATAAAATTCGGACATTATTTTTTGTATTTATTTATTATTAGTATTTGTAATATTAAATTGGGGCTGGGGCGTAATTTACATGATTGGTGGCACGTTAACGTTTTATATCACAATGAGGGTAATATACTGCATTAATTTTGTCAATTAAATTTCTTTTCTTACACGCAAATGTTTTTTTTTTTTTTTTTTGCGCTCAATGTACAGAATCTTATCAAATATTTATCTTTTTTCTTTTTCTGTTAATATAATTTTTTTATATTTACTTTTATGTTAATATTAATTAATAATTATCGGATACCATAAATTTGAATACTCTACAATAATCATCATAAATCTCTTCTTCCTATATTTCCATAAATTAATTTATATATATAAAAGAGTGTCGCATAGACTATTCAAGGTCAAAAATTAAACAGTAAAAACATAACCGGCCCCATTTCTTTCACTTATAAAATTTATTGGCAAATAATGCTGTGGCATGGCATTGACTCTCATTAACCGAAAATATTTAATGTCCTATTGACACCACCTCTTAATAATATCAAAAGGCACTTTCCACATTAGAATTCAATTTCGAACGATTCATAACCCTGAATCAAAGTAAGTCATTACCATTTACATGCATATATTATTAGATGTCTGAGCTTGCTAATGTCCTGAAAAATTGTTTTCCAACTTTTAAAATTTATAAAACAATTTTTTTTTTCTATTTTTAATTAATATATTGTTTGTTTCTACAGATCGATAGAAGAATAATGTTTTAGTGCATGACAAAACATGTGTGCATTTATGTTTCTTTTTTCCATTTTTTGGTGCATGATAAACAGCAAAACTGTACTCCTTATGCAGGTGTCTAATGAGAAAAACAGAATAGGAATTAGGATTAATTAGTAGCAATATTAATCCCAAATTAATGAAGAATATATTCTACTTACACCAATCTCAAAGCCATCGCTAAGTGCAGAATCCTTCCTCCAAGTGAGTCTCTGAGTAGGGGGTAGCTTCCCTGACCTCTGGCCTTCAAAAAACAAAATACTCTTCGTCAAAGCATCTCCATAATCATGAGAAGCCACCATTGTCGCCGCCATTGCCATAAGGACCAGAAGAGTCTCAAGGGTATCCATTGACTTTTCTTGTGATCAAACTCACTTCTTAATTTAACTATATATAAAGAAATAGTGTAAGAAGTAAAGCAAGAGAGAAAAAAGAGAGATGGGGGTTATATTCACGCTAGCTGAAATAGAGGGCGGCACTTCCCGAGCCTCGAAATGAGGTGGTGAATTTAATTAAGTGCAAGTTTTGGCCAATTTTGAGTGGTTGGCTAATATTGCAAGTAATCTTCTAATTGGAGAATTATTGTAAATATATATATATATTAATTTTATTTCATTTGGCTACTGGAATTCTTATATTCCTCTGTGTGTGTGTGTGTGTGTGTGTGTGTGTGTGTGTGTGTTAATATGGGGCTCGAATGTTTGCCACATTCATTGCTTAGCAAACACCTTATTAACAGAAATATATATGGATCAAAACCAACTAATGTAGACGTAGATAGTGTTTTTCTTGATAGTTATTATTGGAAAAGAAACGGTTGTATTATCTCATAAAGCCTGACTTGGAAACAAATTTTACAAATATTAGAAATAAAAAGTTTCAAGAGATTTCGACCCGAAAGTAAGGGCAAAAGTCACTTTTACAATTGAGAGAGCAACTTGGAAAAATAAAAGGAGCAATGAATATGAATCAGCACTCCCAATTTAGAATTTAGACATCTAAAAGCATCTTAAACGGTATTTTTATTTTAAATAGCATAATTTTAATGTTGTCCGAAAGCAAAGGCAAAGTCTCTCTTTATTTTAATTTTTTAATATAAAAAACTCATTAGAACTATAAAAAAATATATAATTCTTTAAAATAAAAAAATAAAAATAAAAATCCGGTAAATGTTCTAAATAATTATTTGGATAAAAAAAAAAAAAAGCACATTTTTTAAGATTTTGGATATGAGAGAAATATCATGTTCAGACACGTGTGGCATAAATAGCCAAGCACACGTGACCTCTCAAAATGAGGCTTTTATGAATTGCTTTGTTATAACAATTGATGCGAGCGAAATCGCCTGCGTGGCAACTCTCTCTTTAGTAAAGCTTAAATGTTACTTTTTGAAGCTCTTTGTGAAAGATCTCTCAATTAAAAAATTGGTGGAGCTTTAATTTGGTGCTTCTAATTTTATTTTTTTGTTCATGACGATTTTTTTTTTTTTTTTTGTTATCTGAGTGAGAAAG
This sequence comes from Ochetophila trinervis, assembly GCA_003254975.1. Taxonomy (NCBI): domain Eukaryota; kingdom Viridiplantae; phylum Streptophyta; class Magnoliopsida; order Rosales; family Rhamnaceae; genus Ochetophila; species Ochetophila trinervis. The sequence goes on from QANX01003389.1 coordinate 19,029, forward strand.
TATTTAATTATGTGTATGTAGAATTTAGGTTTGTGAGAGTTTATTCAACTTTTTTTTACTCTCATTTGATTGATAATGAATTTCTTTATTTTCTTTGTCTGTGAATATAGATTGAAACCAATCAAACTGCATACATTTATGATATTTTATTTTATTTTCGATTTATTTATTTTATCAAAATTCATTATTAAATAGTTGTGTGCATAACACGTATTTGACATAATTTTTGAAAATTGCTTTTAACTTTTAATTGAAAATGATTAGACAGTGTTTTAGAATAACTTTGCAGAAAAATTTCTAATCAAAACTATTTGAAAAACCTCCAATGGATAACTTGAAACTTTGACCAAAAATGTCATGCCCCTGAATGATTTTTGTTTAGCCACACAAGAAAGTGCACCCCTACTACATTTGTACTCTAAATTCTAATAAATAGTAATATCTAAGATTTTATGTTATATGACCATTTTATGATTTTTTATTTTATTTTCTGCTCTTTATCATTTTCCTTTTTCTTTCTTTCTTTCTTTGCTGAAACATGATGTTTTATTATCTAAAACTACATAAAACATAGTCAAGATTTGTGTGCTTCAAACGTAGTTATTATTAGGATTCTTGCCTATTATTTATTAGCATTCTCAACTAATGCAATGATTTTAAAAAGTGATTTTTCCTACCAAATAAGCAAGAATCTAAACAAATTAAACGCAGTTATAGACGACTAATGCAATGACTTAATATAACATTATTGAGGAATGTTCAAATCTTGATTTAAGTCATTGCATCAATCGGCTATAACTATGTTTAATTTGTTGGTAGCTAAGAAATAATACCAATGTCCATCAACTCATTTCATCTTCTATCGTTATTTTTAATTTTTAATTTTTATTTTGTGCATTCATTTCTTATCATTTGTAATATATAGGGCTGTACAAAAACCTGTCAACCTGATCCAATTCGGCTGACTCAATCCGAACCAACCCAACCTACTGAAAAAATTGAATATTTGGGTTGGATTGGGTCAAATAGTTTGTAACCCGCATGTGTCGGATCGGGTTTCGGGTTGGATAATAAAAAATCCGAGCAACCCGACCCGCATCTATATTAAAAAAATATATATACCGATATGCCCTAACACCTAAACCCAAATCTGCTGCCGCCCCTCTCTCCCAACTCCCAAGCCCACCCCGAGACTGTCATTTCCTTCTAGCTCCGGTCCCCGCCCCCCTTCTGCCACCCCTCCCTCCCAACTCCCAAGCCATTCCCGAGACCCCGAGACTGCCAATTCCAGCTCGGGTCCCCGCTCTTCGCTCCTCCTCTACTCCACCAATTCCATCCCCTCTCAACTCCAGCCTCGTCCCCCCCTCTCAGCTCCAGCCCCCAGCTCGAGTGATTCCCGACTGCCCCGCTCCCCCTCTGTTTCGCCAACTCCAGCCCACAACCATTCCCGATTCCCCGACTGCTCTGCCCCCTCTCAAGTGAAAAGCTCACCTCATTTAGCTAGTTCAATCTATTTTGGCTTTGCTTTGCTTTGTGATGTTCAGTTACAATATTCCTAGTTCAATCTATTTTGGCTTTCCTTAATGTTTAATATCAATCTTATGCATGATTTCTGTTTACGATGTCTGATACATGCTTTCTATTTACGATGGTTAAGGAGGAAAGAATTGTGAGCAGATTTTGTGGATTTTGAGGTGTGGGAATTGAGGAAATAGGCTTTTCCTTCTTTCGTGCTCTCCCCTGTGTTTATGACCGGAACTGGTCTAGAGTGTTGGTAATAGTCCGTTTAGTGTCTTACAAGACAAAAAATAACATGTGCAAAGTTTTACAGGATAAATATTCATTGCAAAATTGAGATCTAATTAATGACATTCTTGTACAGGTCATGTGAAAAATGAGCTAACTACATTACTTGTTGTCCCATCCCATATAATGTAGGCAAATTGAGTTTGGTGGTTGTAGGAGTGATTTTTATTGTTATTACTTATTTGTAATCACTGGTAAATCTAGTGATATCCTAATTAGCGGTCAAATTTATGATTATGATAATACACTAATCTTTGAATATTTAAGCTGTGTTTGAGTATCTATTATGCACCATAGTTTAAATCCAGTGGAGCTTCTCTTCTGTTGTTGTCTAGGAACCCATCGAGTTTATTTGGAAAATCATTTCTCATGACTTCAAATTCACAAATGTGGGGATTAAAGGTCAAAAATGCATAATGAACAGTAAACAACTTTGTTAGGAATCCTGAGTTTCATGTTTTAAGCTTAGGTGTAATTTCTAATTAATGGTTCTAGTTAATGAAAACTGCTCCTTTAATCCTTTGTCAGGGAAAGAAACCATTGCTTTGTGTACCAAATAATTTAGAGGTTTGCTTTGGAACTGTTGGGATGGTGTTTTAATCAATTTGTTTTAATTATAGCATTGACTGTTAGTTCTGCTAGTATATGACTCTCCACAACCTTCTATCCTGTAAAATGAGAGAGACTTGGCATATGTTAACATATGTGATTGTTACACATTATGTTTCTTAAATACTTTGTTTTTTTTTTCCCGTTTAAAGACAAACTCATCCAATATAGTTATTGATCATGAAACTTGATCAATCTTGGAGGCCATGGATGGATCAAGCTTTGGAGTTGTAACTTGTAAGGTCATGAAGAATTGAAGATTTTTATTTTGTATTGAAAAAACATGCTTTTCTTTTTTGTTTGGTGTCAAAATTTGAGACATTATTTTTTTATCTTCTATTGCTTATGGATTGTTTGTTATAATTTAGTTTGGCATTAATTGTTTTAATTTGAGACAATTTATTTTTTAAATTCAGTTGGATATGGATATGGATTGTAATTTATATTTTTAATTTTGTAAAGAGTTTTTATAGTTTATTTTTTTGCATTATAATAGTTTATAATAGTTCATGCAATTTATTTTTGTAAAAATAAAGATGAATGAAGTTAAGTTATTAATTAAAATTTAATTTATTAAAAAATTAATTTAGATTAAATTAAAGATGAATTAATCCGATCAACCTAACCCGCATTCTATGAGTTAGATTGAATTTATTATCCTTTTCAAGTTGAATTGGATTATAATTTAAAAAATCTGCACTTTATAAATTAGATTGATTTTTAAAAAAAAAATCGGCCAACTCAACCCGATATAGTCCTCTCTTGAGTTATTGATCGCTAAAACTTTGTCAATAAAAGACGATATCTCTGTAAAGCCCAAATTGTTTATCTACCAAGTATTGGGCCCTATGTGAATTTGGGCTGACGGGAAGCGTCTAAAGCAGCTTATAATTCGTATGATCTCGGCTTCCCACGCTTGTCTACGCAAGCATGGAGAGAAAGAGTAGAGAATTGGTCTTCCATCATTGCATGGCAGAAATAAGTTACACCAATATTAACAATTTCATTTTCATAATATATATATATATATGTATTAACAAGTTTCATTGAACATTTATTAAGAAAATCTAATTGCAAGTCAACCATGGAAATGTTAAGTAATTCACCTGCATATTTTTTCATTTATTATAATCAATTTTTTTCCAAATTCAAATGTTATATATCTAATTTTTATATTAAGAAGTTATATATAGAATCTTTATATTTGGATCCACTAACATAAGCTCACAAATTTTTACATTTTCCAAATAATTTACATAAATTTATTCACTCTAAATACGTGTCTTACAACAAATTAGTCTAACGATGACAAATCAATATAAAATTTAAAAGTTTACTAATGGAAGAAATAATATGGTTGAACAAGAAAAAAGAAACTATTCCATAGCTTTACTTTCCAAACTACAAAAAAGCACATGGGTCACCCATGCTTTAAGGGCCTGTTTGGATATTGAGTAATAGATTAAAATGCTTGACTTCATTTTTTGAAGCTACTATTGCTTAATATGTACATAATATGATCTTTTACTCAACGAAATATAAAGTAAATAAGTCAGTACTACACGGTTTGATGGGTACGGAGTACATGTTAGACCTTATAAATTAATAATATATTTTAGTCCACTCTAATAAACATTAATTTTAGTTTGTTAATTATTTGTGATGTAAACGTAACCAGTGCCACCTCTAAATTATTCACAGCGAGAGGCATACATTTTATCTTACAAATATACACATATATATATATATATAAATATATTGTATATTTATTTATTCATCTCTTTTTTCAAATAAACAATTAATAGTTGAAAATTAAAATTCTCCAAGTGCCTAAACCATGAAGCAACATATATATTTGACAGATTGAAGCTATCCCTGCATAACATATCTACTTGTTTTCACATTCATACTATTGATTGGTATATATTAATTGCTTTTCTTTCCTCCCAAACACCGACCCAAATTATCATAACGTAGAATATTAATCAGCTTCCTCATAAAACTCTGTATCATTACCCATTTAAACCAGAAAGCCAAAGTTTGATTTAAAGTACGAATGCTAGCTAGAAACCAATTATGTTAAATTAACTAATTACATATTATGAAGTATATATTCCCGCAAATTAAGAAAGATTGTATCATCTACACACAATATTAATTATTAATTAAGTAAAGCCAACATGAAGTATCTTACTTCACAATTATCTTATAATAATTTCATTCCTATATATGAATGATCCCAAATCTTAAGCATCGATCCTTTTTCTATCTACCCCTTTTCATTTCCCAACAAGATATGATCCTTCAACATCCCATAACACCAACAAAAGAAGGACAAAATTCCCAAACATGGCCTTGAGATTGGTCTATTTTTCCATAATAGCAGGTGTTTTCTTTTTGATTTTCCCATCAGCCTTGTCAAAAAATCACCATGGCCATATAAGATGGTGGTGCAACAAAACTCCAAATCCCGAACCATGCAAGTATTTCTTATACCACAGTCGACACCGTTTTGCAGTGAAACACAAAACTGAGTTCCGAAAAGTTGTGGTCCAAATTGCCCTCGAGAAAGCCTTAAACGTCCAACGACATGCGTTGCAATTCGGCCAAAACTGCAAGAACAAGCAGCAAAAAGCTGCATGGAACGACTGTTCAAAACTATACAACGACACCGTTTCCCAACTTAACCGGACACTCGAAGGACTCGGCAAGAACTGGGAGTGCACCGATTTCGATGCACAAACTTGGCTAAGCACGGCCCTCACAAACATCGCCACGTGTCGAGCTGGGTCTTTGGAGCTGAATGTTTGGGATTTCATATTGCCAATCGCATCCAATAACAATGTCTCCGAGCTCATCAGCAATGCTTTAGCCATTAATTCGCAGCTTCTGGATTTGAAGAAAGAAAACCAAAACCAAAACCAAAACCACACCGACAACGACGACCTCGGGAAGTTCCCGACATGGGTTTCGTACCGTGAAAGGAAACTCTTACAGGCTTCCTCGGTAAAAGCAAATCTTATAGTTGCGAAAGATGGGTCGGGTCGTTTTCGTACGGTTCAAGCCGCCATCGACGCTGCTGCGAGACGGAGAAGAAGTAGTCGGTTTGTGATTTACATTAAAAAAGGTATTTACTGGGAAAATATTGAAGTTGGGAATAACAATAACAATATCATGCTAATCGGAGACGGTATCAAAAATACAATCATCACCGCCCGTCGTAGTGTCTCCGGAGGTTCCACCACCTATAATTCTGCAACTGCAGGTACTCGATCACCCCCTCCATCATTAAAAAAAGAAAAAAAAAATTGCATCTATTACATAGGTGACATTTTTTTATTTGAAATGGTGACAATCGGCCCTAGGTATAAATTTGGCAAAAATACATGAATAATAATACCTTTGAATCTTGGAAAAGTACAAAATTCAATTATACTAAAAAAATATATATTTTTAAATTTTACAAATATTAAACGCAATAATAGATGAATTTCGAATAAAACATGAAAAAATCTGTCTAAAAAAATTAAAAAATAGATAGTAAAATATTTTTATCATATTACTATATTAAGTAATGCTTTAATTGATTATTCTTTTTTGATAGATTAAATTATAGTTTTATATTATGTATATAAAAAAAATTATTTTAATAAATATTTGATGTTGTGTTTTTATATATTCTTTATTATATATATACGTACTATCCAACTTTATAATCTTGCAGTTTCAAAAATACTTACATAAAATAATTTTTACTTGCAATAATTGGACAGGAATAGATGGACTTGGTTTCATTGCCCGTGGAATTACCTTCCGGAACTCAGCCGGTCCTCAAAAAGGCCAAGCAGTGGCTCTCCGGTCATCCTCGGACCTCTCGGTGTTCTACCGGTGTGCCTTCCAAGGCTACCAAGACACTCTCATGGTTCATTCCCAACGACAGTTCTACAGAGAATGTTACATCTACGGCACCATAGATTTCATCTTTGGCAATGCTGCTGTCGTTTTCCAAAATTGCATGATTTTTCTAAGAAGGCCCATGAGGGGCCAAGCAAACGTAATTACAGCCCAAGCGAGAAATGACCCGTTTCAAAACACCGGGATTTCGATCCATAATTCTCAAATCCGACCCGCACCGGATCTGAAGCCCGTGGTCAGAGCTTTCAAAACCTTTTTAGGCCGTCCATGGCAGAAATATTCTCGGACCGTGTTCATGAAATCTTACATGGACAGCTTGGTGAGCCCAGCGGGCTGGTCGGAGTGGGATAATCCCAACGATCTTAACACATTGTACTACGGAGAGTATAAGAATTATGGGCCTGGTTCGTCCACTAGGAACAGAGTAAAGTGGCGTGGGTTTCATGTGATAACAAGCCCAAATGTGGCATCCCAGTTCACGGTAAGAAGCCTCATCGCCGGCCAGTCGTGGTTGCCGGCCACCGGAGTACCGTTCGCTACGGGCCTTTGAAAATGTTATTATAGTGTTTATAGTATATTCAATATGATTTATTTGGTAGTGCAGTTCGTTCTGCCCTCCCCAAACCCCAAAAAAGACAATATATATATATATATATGATTTATTTGGTTGTGTGAAATATATTATTTGTCGACGATATTGGATTTTTGTACATTTTAATACATTTATGGAGTGAATATCTGTTCAACCGTACACTTGATGATTGCCACCGTGTAAAAGTATTTTTTTTCCAAAAGCACCAACTATAAATCAGAGCATTCTCCGTGATCTCGTTTCCAAAAACCTTATATATATACTGTTAAAAATAAAATAAAAAATAAAAAAATATATGAAAATTTATTTTTTATCAATTTTAACTTTTAAAACCAATAGTATTTTAATAAAATATTAAAACTAAAAAATTTAGCCGTCATGACAGTTTTTTCCAAACCAAAAATATGTGTGGACCAGTGGTGTACTTGAACAAGTACCAAACCTCCTCTGTATCTCTGTTTAATCCCATCTCAATCTCAGCCTGTTCACAATGGCCAAACGGCCCAAACCTTCCCTTCTTCTTGTTCTTCTACTCAATTCCATCTTCTACATTTCTGTCACGGCCAAATGCACATCCACAACGTCACACAAAACCACAATTCATCAAAAACTCTTGCAAGAACTTTGCCTCAAATCTCTGTCAACAGCTCTCCCAGCCTTGAAAATAAGCATACACACAGCTCATGCAGCCAACAAGTTTGTGACAAAGCTTTTAGCAAATTGAAGGGACGGGAAATGAAGAAATATAGTCTTGAAACTAATTTAAGATCGGTTAGCTACGCGGCTCATGTTTGTTTCTACAATTTCGCTAGTGAAGATTGTTTTTGTTTTTTAGTGTGTTAGTGGTCAATAATGTATGTCCACGTTCAGCAGATTTTTTGCTTAGTTTGTTACTTTATTAAGCCTATAAAATGGCTATATTTCCTAATGGAAAAAAGGGTGTCAATTTCAAGTTTTACTTTCTGATCATGTTTGTTTGTCTTTTAGCTCATTTGTTTGGACGAATACATATTGACATTGAACAAGCCCAGACTCTTGAGCCTAGGGTTGTACAGAACTCTTTCATGCTGCTGAGTCTGTGCACAAGCATCTCAATCGTGAACACCCTGATCTTGTTATAAAACTGAATTAAAAGTCTTGGGCTAAATAACACAAAATTCTAAAGCCATTTTCAATGGAGTTAATTTGGGTATGTGTGTGCGTCTTCAAAATTGTAAAAATCTAACACATGGAAAATATTTAGAACTGGATTTGGGGTATACAGGGGAAAACAGAGGATGGCACTGGATCAATTTGAGAAGGTTAGGTTTTGTTTATGGAGATGCAAAGCCAATAGAAGATGAAATAAATGTGTAAAAAATAAAATATATAGGGCGATGTGAAAATTAATGTCAAAACTATAGAGATACAATGTTTATGACTCATATTAAAAGTATTTTTTTGAGCTCTTTGTATGAAGAAGATTAGTCAAGAGGTTATTGTTTGCACAAGCACTTGCTATCGTGACGTTTTACATAGCGCTAGGCGACCAGACTCTTCAATTATATCGTGTTGTTTGGTAAAGAGTTTTTGCATGAGTCACCTAGCCAAAACCTGTTACCAACCCAATCTCATCCTCATTTTCATATTATAGAGACGTAGCTTTGTGTACCACCAATTCAACTAATGCACAATGTATACGGAATAATTTATCTTGCACAAAGGGTATAACTACTCTTTCTCAATTGAAGATACTGTTTGCATGAGTCACCTCTAATTAAAAAAGTTTCACTTAAAATTAAGTTTTATTAGAGATAAAATATAAAAGAGATCACGACTCACTTTCTATTTTTTTAAATTTTTGTATAAAATAAAGTTTTTCTCTTTTTTTTAGAAAAGGAAAAATGAAAATTTAATTAAAATTATGAAATGGTTAATAATTTACCGGTAAACTAACAGTGTATAGGTACAGAATCGTGTATATATCATCTTCATGGTGCTCTAGCAGATAACCCTATTTGGGTCATCCGTGGAAGAAAATAATATTGGGCCGTGTTCCTAAGCGGGCTAGTTAGAGTGGTAGAAGAATTATGGGCCTAGTTTCTCCACTTGGTAGTTGGTTAGAGTCAGGTGGTGTGGGTTTCATGTCATAAGTAGTCCAAATGTGGCGTCATGATTCACAGTGGGTTTGAATTTTCATTCGATATTGGATATTTGTACATTTTATTACATTTATAGAATGAATGAATGTAACATGTTTCTGAATAATTTTGTTTTGGTAATAATTATTTTAAATTTAATATTTCCTTTTGGACAAATTTTAATATAAATTAATTTTTTTTATCAAATATAATTGCTTGTTTGTACTAAAATGAACAAGAAATTGTAAGATTTCTGGCTAAAGGAGTATGTTCTTTGAGAATTAGTAAGTTATTTTTAGATTAATATAAATGATGATTCTGTCGAGATAACACTGTGGTACAAGGCATTATTTTTTCAGAAAATAATCTAAATTCGAATCTCACCACTTCTAATAAATAAATATATATATATAACGAAATATAAATGATAAAAATTTATTGACCTAAAAAAAAACCACCATTTTCTTGCATCGAACTCGCAAACACGTTTGAATTATATTGACCTTTCTTTTCTCTTTTTTTTTTTTCCTGAAAGGAAAGGTTTTATAAAACCAAAAAAAGGAGCATACAAAAAATGTAGCCCATCTGAATCAGGTAAAGGGGCCTCCCCTTTTATCCTTCATCAGACAATCAAAAAACATTTTAGGACGTAACTCTTCCCTAATGACACCAATGAACTCATTTTCAGCAGCCCATTTTGCAATTAGGTGGGCACAATTGTTATGAGTTCTGTTACACTAAAGGAAATACACATTAACAAAATGTCTACTAAGGTTCCTAATTTCCTTGAATATTGATTTTGTCGTCCAGTGAAAACCTTTGTTGTTTCCTTCATTCAGACCTTGAATTATACTTTTTGTATTATATTCACACTCCACATGCTTCCATCCATTGCTTAAACATACCAGCATTGCTTCTTTCACTGCCATAAGCTCGGCAACCAGAGGGCTTTGTGTACAAATCTTTGGAGAGTGAACTTCCAGTATTTCTCCCCTGTCGTTTCTTGTCATAATACCAAGATAGCTCCAGTTATCTCTCACTGCTGCATCAGAATTTAATTTTATGATTCCCCTTGTAGGTGGCTTCCACATCAATGAATTAAAACCTGGTTGGTTCCTTTCTTCCACATGATCTGTATTCCTTTGAGCTCGTTAAATCTTTCCCGAACTTTCTGTATTGAGCTCTCCATGGATATGATTATATCCTTATGCAACTTTTCATTTCTAGTACACCATAAGTGTTCCAAAATTGTTGCACTGTATAGAATAATGTCTTCTCTATCTTTTTTCTCCATCAACCCCGACAACTTCGGTTTCCAAATTAGATTGAGGTACGCGTCTATATCCTCTGATAGATTATCCTCCCATCTTATACCCCACGGGGAAGAGAACCACAGCCCCTTAGCAAACATGCATGTGAAGAAAATGTGTATCTCTTCTTCCTCATTGTCGCAACCATGCATGCATGATATACCCCCGTTTGTAACTCCTCTTCTGATTAGGTTCTTTTTTAGACTGAGGCCCCTATGAGCTAATTTCCAGAGAAAGAATTTATGTCTTTCATGAATCTTTGAATTCCACATGTTTTTCCACTAGCTCTGGTCAGTTTCCCGATCCCAATTTTCCAACCAGTGAAAAGATTTAACAAAGAATTCTCCGTTATTGTTCCCCACCCAAATGAGCTTATCTTCATTATTATTATTTGCCCAGAACATCCTACAAATTTCTTTTGCTGAGTCTCGGCTAAAAACATCATTTATCAACCTTATATTCCATTCTTCATTTTCGTTCTTGAGAGATTGCACCATACCATGTCTCAATCCCATACTCTCATTCCTCAGCTTTGGTTTAAAACCTGGGGTATTCGGGAGCCATGGATCCTCCCATATATTTATGTCAATTCCACGGCCCACCTTATAACATAAACCTTTCCTAAGGGTGCTGCGTGTATTGAGGACAGCAGGCCATAAGTTCGAACAACTTTTCTTTTTCCGGCATCACATGAACGTGGATGAAGGAAGGAAAATATTTCTCCCCAATGGCTTGCACCCAAACTTTATCCACATCATTGATAAGAGACCAGCCAACCTTCCCTAACATGGCCGAATTCATTGCACTTAATTTCCTTATACCTAAGCCTCCACAACTCTTTGGCTTACAAACGTTCCTCCAAGCAACCGGATTCCAGCCCTTCCTTTTGTTTCCATCGCCTCTCCATACAAAAGCTTTTGAAATTTTTTCAATCTCCTCACAAATTCCCATAGGAATTTTCCCAGTAGTCATAGAATAAATAAGGATAGAATTTATCACATGTTTCACCAAAATGTGCCTCCCTGATTGAGATAACAATTTAGCCCTCTATCCTTCCAGCCTTTTGATTATTTTCATCTTTATGCCCTCGAAATATTTCTTACAACTGCTACTAGTGAAGAGCTTATTTCCCATGTATGTTGTTGTTTTATCCAATTCTCTCATGTTGAGGCTGCTTTTGATGGCTGCCTTGACACACCCTTAAATGCTATTGGAGAAAAAACATCCCGATTTGGCCTTGTTGAAACTTTGACCTGTCCAAGAGAAGAAAGTCTCTAGACAGTTTATGACTATCGGTTTGTGCAACACTAGCTTTGCAGAAAATGAGTATGTCATCTGCAAAGAAAATATGTGAGATGGCTGGGGCGAGTCTGCCGATTTTGATTCCTTCGATATCCCCCTCCATTTCCATCTTTGTGATCATCCTGGAGAGGAGCTCAAGAAAGAGAACAAAAAGAAAGGGGGACAAGGGATCTCATTGTCTTATACCTCTTCCCATGGGAATTTGCCTAAATGAAGATCCATTGAGCAATAAACTAGAATTCCCGGATGACAAGCATCTAAAAATTAGCAACTGTAATTTATCATTAAAACCATACGCTTCAAGAATCCGCATGAGCATTTACCAATTTATACGGTCATAGGCCTTTTGAAGATCTACTTTAATTCCCACAAAGCCTTTGATACATTTCTTCATTTTCATTGTGTGAGTAATCTCCTTTGTTAATATAGAATTTTCCCCAATCCAACGCCCTGGAACAAAGGCAGTTTGATTCAGGGATATAAGATTCTGAAGCAGAGGCCTAATTTGATGCACCAGAATTTTTGAAAAATTTTTGTATATCGTGCTGCACAGAGATATCGGCCTGATTTGATTAAAGGTAGAGAAATTTGTTGTTTTCGGGATCAGAACTATGAATGTGTCATTGAACCCTTGAGGAAATCTACCATGACAGAAAATATTTTGAATTACTTTCGTAACCTCATGTCCGACAATTCTCCAATAATGTTGATAAAACACTGCCGGCAAACCATCAGGACCCGGAGCCTTTGTGGGATGGAGACTTTTTAGCGCAATTAATATTTCCTTACCTTCAGGAATGGCACTCAGCCGTTGATTCTGTTGCTCTGTGATTGTTGCATGAATAAGATATCCTAAAACTGGGCAATGGACTGTGCTTTCCTCTTAAAAAAGCTTCGTGAATTCTTCAAAAGAAACCTCCCTATCTGGTCCCTTAACTCAAGCCATTCACCAAAATTATTTTTTAAAGTGGCTATAAAGATCTTCCTCTTGTTTAAGATAGTTGATGCATGGATGAATTTTGAATTACGATCTCCTGCAGTAAGCCATGTTTCTTTTGATTTTTGTCTCCATAACATCTCTTGTTTTATCAGCCATTCGCTCAATTCATCCTATAAAATTCTCTCTTGATTTAGAACATCATCAGTAGGCTGACAACTTTAGAGCCACCTTATTCTGTGTTCTAGCTCTGAAATTCGATCCTTGCAGAACCCAAAGGATTCCTTGTTCCAATTCCTTAGAGATCCTGTTGTATTTGATATCCTTTTACCAATCGGAATTCTATCTAATTGGCTATTGTTGCATTCCCAAGCTCCTCTGATTACAATACTGCAAGACTGGTCTCTGATCCAAATTTCCTAGAATCTAAATGGTTTAGAAAGGTTTGGGTGATCAAGGTGAAGGTTCAATAATATTGGAACATGATCTGACTGGTGAGCACTTTTGAATAAGATTTATACTAAACTTTGGACTAGCTATGTTTATTAAGAGAAGAAAACAAAAATATAATAATAAAAAATAGTTATCCCAAAACGATATTACATATTTTAAAATTATAAATAAAAATATTTTGATTTTTGTGAATATATATATATATATATATTTCAATTCATTGGATTCCAACGTCTAAAATAGATTTAAAAAATTACCGAGAAAAATAAGCATATATATATTATAATACATCTTCAATTTCAATTAGGGGTGTAAATTGGAGTCACTCAGTCATGTCTAAATCTAAAATTTCAAGTTCAGACGGATTAAGATTGGACTTTTTTGAGCTAGAGAAAAATTCAGACAAGGCTGCTATTCCAAATTTTAAGATCTAAAGCCCAGTCTTATAGGTATCGAACTAGAATATTGGGTTCGGATTTTTAATTTAAAGTTTAAGTCTTAATTTTGAATCTAAAATTTAATTTTAAAATACTTATTCTTTTTTTATTCAAATATATTATATAAAAATTATAATTAAAAAATAATATTATGATATTTGTAAAACATAAAATAAAATATATAATAAACAAATACAATTTAAGACAGCAAATATTTTTCCATCTACTTATTAATATAAAATTAAAATTATAAAAATGCTAAAAAATAAATATATTTTATAAATTAGAAATTACAAAATAAAAGCCTTTAATTTTATGTACTTAAAATACAACATAACTTTTATTTCTAATAAAAAAATTATAAGTACCATATTTCAAATATAATAAATTTGATATTTGTTATACATATTAAATAAATAAAATATTCAATTACATATCAATTTTTAAAATAAGTTAAATTAGGATATTGAAAAGAAAAAGTCTATTGCATAATTTATCAATTATTATAGGATTGTATTGATTCATCTCCAACATTGTCTAATTGTGTGTGGCTTCTATATTTGCTTGTAATTCATTTTTTGCTTTGAGATCTTGAGTTCTTATAATCGTTCTTTTCTAATCAGCCGTATATAACATTATTTCATGTTTATTGCAAAAAAAAAAAAAAAAAAAAAAAAAAAAAAANTAGTTATTGATCTAGCATTTTTTTAAAATCATGGGTTTTAGGATGATTTAATGTATGATTTTGATAAATATATACTTATATACTTATTCATTCCCCTTTCTCTTCATTTTAAATGATTATTTGAAAATAGTTATTTTTTTTGTGAAATATTATAATATGTCCAACTAAAAAAAAATAGGAGCGTGACTCGAACCCACGGTCTTAAAATTTGAATTTGAAAAGTATACTTTTTGTATCATTATTATGCTTTAATACTGGTAAAATACTAGTAAAAAATTAATACATATCAAAATTAACACATAATAAAGTCATATATATATATTGTAATTGTAGGTTCATAAAATTTATACAAAAATATTCGTTCAAATCAAATCATAATACATCTTTGGTTAAGATTGTTTAGTTAAATTAATACTACGCACCAATTTGGAGATTGGAGTGTATTAATAATAGATATTAGATAATATCTTGTATATAAAAAAAAATGGGGAGTGTATTAATAAATGTAACATAATACAATAGAATGCAAATACACTAATACCAAATTTGCATTTTGGTAGCTGATTATGCTATGATCTCTTGTCAATCAATTAAACATTCAGAAAATTGTAATTTAAATAAAATAAGTAATATACTCTACATATTTTTTTTTTTATTTTTTTATAAATCCAAGCAAATAACAATTTAAATAAAACTTATAATTTTCTTTTATATATATATATATTTTTTTTTTAAATTAGAAGTTTAGATTGTTTAGGTCATGACTTTATAAATTAAAATGAAACTTGATATGTATATTATTCATGTATTTTATAAAATTAGTTGTTAATTAATCATGTCAAATAATAATATGCATTGTACATGTCAAATAGATTGTTAATATATATTAGGGTAAATTTCATAAACATTCTCTCATGTTTAGTATAATTCCAAGTTGATCTTCGTGATTCCGTATATTTCACAAACCATCCTCGTTGTTAATAAAAATTTATTAAAAATTAACGGCATAAAAGTATTTTAGTCTTTTAACCGTACTTTTAAAATAAAAAATAATATCATATTTTCTCTTTCACTTTTTTTCTTTATCTTATCCCTCTCTCTCACTTTCTTTCTTTCTCTCTCCTCCCTCTCTCACATTCTCTCCATTCTCTATCTTCTTCTTTTTTTTTTTTAATTTTTTTCACTCAGTTTTTGGTTTTCTTCTCCTTCTCTCATCCTTCCCTATCCTTTTTTTCCCCAAAATTCTCCTTCTCTTTTTCTTCTTTCTTTCCGGTTTTCTTCTTATTCTCTCTTCCACCTCAAACCCAAATGTTTTTTTTTCTTTTTTACCTCTAAAAATAGTATTAATTTCATCCTTCCTTATTCTTTTTTTCCTTTCTTTCCTCTCTTATTTTCTCTATTTTCTCTCAGTATCTTGCTCCTCCATTTTTTTTATATTATATTTCCTTTTTCATTATTTTTTCATCCCATTAAACAAAAAAACCATTCAAAATTATATAAATATTTTTTAAATTCTCAACCAACACAAACACGCACAAATAATATATAGTCCTGTATCTCAAAATTGCTCTTCAATTCGGTAGGTAGAGAGAAATAGGGTAGCGAGAAAAGGATGAGAGGAGGTAAAAAAAAAGGAGATTTGGTGGAGGAGAGAAAGAGAAGAGAGAGAGACTAAAAAAAAAACTAAAACCATAGAAATAGAAAAAAAAAAAAAAAAAAAAAAAAAAAAAAAAAAAAAAAAAAAGAAGAAGAAGATAAAAAAAATGAAGAAAAAAACATATTTTGGAAACGAGAGAAAGAGAAGAAAGAGAGGGGGAGAGAGAAAAAAAAATGAACTAGAAAAAGAAAATGAAAGGATGAGAGACTGAGAAGATAAAGAGAGAGAGAGAAAAGGAAAAAAATTTGGCAGTAGGAGAGAATGAGAAGAAAAGATAGAAAAATTTATATAGGAGATAGAAAAAGAGGAGGAGGGGAGAGAAAGTGAGAGAGGGAAAAAAAATGAGAGAAGGAGAAATAACAAAATATTTTAATTTTATTTAAAGGTATTTTAGTCTTTTTCTTTTGCCATGTAAGAAAGAAAAAATAATTTGGGATGGCAATTAATATTTGAAAAGTGTTTCTGAATTATTAAAAAAATTTAAATATGAATTAAAATTATATTAAGTATTGAGAGGTGTATATGAAATTTATCATATATAATATACACAATAATAGATAACTATTTATTTTTTTATTAATTTGATGTAGTTTATGATTTATATATATATTTTTGAGACTAAGAAAATTAAAAAATATATATCGGGCTAGAATTATGACCGGCCCAAATGGAATTTTTGGGCTTGGCCAATTGGTCAGGCTTTGGGCTAGATTTATACTTAAAATTTAAAATTCGAGCCTAATTAAGAATAAATTAGGCGGTTTTAGGCCTTGACTGAATTTTTTAGGCAGATTTAATCGCTTTAATTTTTTTTACAATATCTAATTTTAATTAATATAATAAAATTTGTAGATTTAAACCGGTAATAAAATTATTAAAATATACTTTAATGTATTGAGTTCATATATTTTAGAATATATAAAAAAAAATGTAACTGAGAATATTAGAGAGAGAAGCCTAGCAACTAATAAAATGGGCAAAAATTCTATAAATTAGCAAGTAGTGTTTGCTCTTTTTAATCCTGGAGTTTAATTGAAGTTTGTTATGTGCACTACTATGCTCAAAAGAAATGCTACCACCTAATTAATTAGGTTTGGGATGTACCATTAGGTGGCTGTTTAAGGGTGTGTATTGGTTATGATCCGATTTATTTTGGAAATAACCAATCCGATCCAATTAGTGATCGATTTTTTTTTCCAATCCAATCCAATCTAATTAGTAATTGAATTGGATCGGTTTGGTTAATCAGTTTGGTTCAACTTTTATTTAATTTTTTTAGATTTTTTAAAATTTAATTTTCGAGTTTTTTTTTTTTACTTTGAATACTTGACATTTGAGCTATTTTTTTTTTACCAAAAATTTGTTGTGCTTAAATTTTGTTTGAAAAATTATGTTTTTTTTTTCAAAATCTAACACATAAAGTACCGACTAATTAATCCATAAAAAATTTTTTTTTCAATTCCTAACACATAAATAATTAAAAAAATAACAGAACAAATAAACATATTAAACTAAAATAAAATAAAACAAAATTACTACACTAATACAATAATATAGTAATCTAACTCCAAATTTAAGCTAATATAACAAAGCCTACATACCAATAATATTAAACTAATTTTCATATGTTTTGTAAAAAAATAAAAAATAGTCGGTTTGGATTGAATTGGTTTGGTCGGTTTTTAACATCCCGAACCGAATTTTAATTTTTGATTTTTCAAAACCTATCCAATCAAACTATACTAAAATAACCGATCCAAACAGGTTGGATTAAATTTAATCGATTGTTTTAATCAGTTAGTCAGTTTTTTTACACATCCCTAACTGTTATCTACTTATACTAGCCCCCGTAATTTGATTATTTATAACAATTATTAGTTCACTTATATATATGTATTATGTACACATTAAAATTTAGTCTATTTCATTATTTCTCTTAGTTTTCAAATCAAAACACGCATACACGTTCTCAACTCAAAAATTAAAAATAAAAGACACGCATACACCCTGTTTGGATGGCCCATGAAAACTTGACTATTTTAACCAATTTGTTCGAAACATACAATTTATATATCAAAATTTTAAATGTAGATCTAACTAATGCCTCTTTATCACCTATATACATACTGTAGGCGATTATATCAATATATATATATATACATATATATATATATATATATACACACACACATATTGTGGGCGAACCCATGCACGTTACACCGAGAAAATCTTCACTACCAAAGCGAACAGTGCAATTTAGTCATACACGATTTATATGAAAAGTCCAATCATATGTAAGTAAAAATTAATATGTGTCTCCCATTAAAATATTTTTTTCAATAGGTTTAAGGCTTGTTTGGTATTCTGTATAAAAAAGTATAGTGAAGTATTATTTAGTTATACTGTATTTGGTAAATATAACGTATTGTATTAAATAATACAATTTTACATTTTTAATACAAGTTTTGATGTATTAGTAATACATTAAAAATTATATGTATTAAGTTATACAAGCCAGGCATATCCTGAGTTTGTGTGATTCTTTTTTCTTGGTCCTCCAGTATTTATTATTGTTGTTATATTTTATATATTGTAAGCATAAAAATAAAAATTAATGAAATTGTTAATACGAAGAAAATTGTATTTTTCTTTAATATAAATATATATTTCTTAAAAAATTTTTTTTTAATAAAATTAGAATTAAAAAAATTAAAAATTAAAAGTTTTTATAAAAGTAAAAAATATAAATTTAAAAGCTTTAATAAAAGTTAAAGTTAAATTTTTTTAATTTTAAAAAAATAATCTAATACAATACAAAAATGTACCAAACATCAATTTAATACAATTTTACACCAAACACATGAGTGTATTATGTAATACATTACAATACAATATAATACATTACAACACAATATAATACAATACAATCAAATACAATACAACGTACTAAACAAGCCCTTATTTTATTAAAATATTTTTTTATTAGGCCCAGGGCATGTTCCCCCCTTCACTTTTTCTTTTTTCCTTTTTCGTTAAAACCTTTTACTTTTTTCCTTTCAAATGTTCTTAATGCTCTTTTATTATTATATTTACTCTAATACCCCTAAAATGGTTGTTGACTTGTTCCCCCCCTCTAAAACGGTCTTCCAGAAGTATGGAATTGAACGATTGAATGAATCCATATTTTTTTTTCAGATTTTTTTATTAAAATTTCATTATCTTAATTGATTATTCTTTTACAATTTTCTTTAATTTATTTAAAATTGTAACTAACAATAAGTACTGTATTAAAGTTTTAATCTTTAAATTTTGTTTAAATTGTTCACATTATTATTTTTCCGTTTGATAGGATAATTTTTAATTTTTACATAACATTTTTTTAATAATTAATTCATAATTTAAGTTTTCTGATGGATTAATTAGTAAAAAATTAACCTCTGGAGATATAATTCTTTTTGTATAATTTATTATGAATTTCAAATATCTTTGATTTAATAAACTTTAAATTATACATTTATTTTATCATTTATGAATTATTATCTTATTTCATTGAAAATATATATTTAAAATGAAAATCAACATGCATGAAAACACCTTCAATAGAAATGCTAGATTTATTAAATACCATTTATGCATGTTATAAATAGTTCACATTTGTCTCTTTTCAAAAATTCTATATAATGGTGCTCTTTTTTTTTTTTTTTTGTCTAAATTCAAAGCTTGAGATTTAGAAATGGTCACGAGATCCTACATGTTTACTTTTTTAAATAAAATTTTAGTAAGTTAATAGATTGATATTAAATTATTTATTAATTTTTAAATCTCAACTGATAAAATAATCTATTAGGTTTAATTGAAAAACCTGACGATAAAACTATTAAAACGACCTAATAATCTGAGCCTGAATCTCTCTCTATATATGTACGTATAGGTTGGGCATGATAAAGTGATGATTATATAAATTTCCCTTCGCGAGTTTAATACCTTAACAAATTTATCAGTAGGACGTTGGTTGCCAAACTAACAAAAACCCTTTTGTGCGTTGGCATGGGCAACTAGCTAGAAGAAGACCAAACACATGCCCTCCATATTAAATCATTAGTCCATGTCTGAGGTACAGAAATAATTAACCCAATAAAACCCAACTATTAATAATAAAAAAAATAGTAATAAAATAAAACCCAACTAGGCTCTTAATTGCTCTCTTATTTATTTATTTATTATAATCTAACTTTCAAATAATTATATTATGGGATATTAACGTCAATTTCAAGCGGGTAGGTAATACACACGAAAAAGGTCTAGTTGTAAGTTGTAATTGTAAATAAAATATTAGCGAGGTATGATTATTATCCTCTTTCCGAGATACGAATATGTGATGGAGCATTGCATTAATTTCATTAGGAAAAAGAAGTGCTGAACTTTTCTTTGTGTCGTTCATATATGAACATGCATACTAGTGCATATGAAGAAGATAATATATATATATATATATATTAATTAGATTATAACTTGGATAACAGATAATGTTTGAATTGGCAATATCCACACACACACATAACTACCCAGATACGAGAACTAAATGCGTACTTAGTGGTGGAAAGCTCAATTCCATGAGGTTCTTCACCAATTAGAATACAACTAGGATTAGATAAGAGTTTCTTCTCCAAAAAACTCTATAATATATAGTTGAATTTTCATTTTTTTTAAAAGCTTTAATTATTTTAAGTATTTTTTTTTTATTCCTCTTTATATGTAGGTCCAATTTTTTTTGAATTCATTTGGGTCCTAGCATATATTTTTATTTTTTTTTTTATAGAATTATTGAGTTTAGAACTCAGAATTTCAAGACTTTAAGCTCTGATACCAAGTTGAATTTATATTTCTCCAAAAATTTTAAATTGATGGGAAATAGACCTTCATTTTTTTTAAACATTTTATCTAACAATATATGTATATATATATATATGTAACATAATAAAATATACCTGATAAATTATTAATAAAAAAAAAGTATTAAAGTGGGGGAGGACTAACATTCTTTGTCCAGCTAATAATCTTTGCACTCGCTTCAAAATAATATATTTGGTCAACATTTATTGGCTTCCTTGTTTATATTGAGAAACTCTGTCCCTTTCAAGCTCAGCAGGCAATCAAGCAAGAATTTCGCTTTCTCTTGCTATGATTGTTTAGGTGCATAGCTACGGTAGCTAGTATGTCCACAAATTGGCCAACCTCTTTCGTTAATTCGTTTATCAAAAGTGGATTAGGATGTTAATTAATTAGCTAAATATCCTCTTTGTTATAGTTTTCAAGCAATGCAAATGCATATGTAAATGAAAAAGATGCATCACCGATCGCTAACAATATTAATCTGTAAACGGTAATATATATATATGGGGTAGAGAGAAATGACACATAAAATGCATGTGTTTGTATATATATGTTATTTCCATTTGAGTTGAATTTTAGCACCACGTAATTAATACACCATATCTACACCAATATATTTGTCTTGAATCACATGGCTTGCATATTAATTAATCCAACAAAGAAGCTGAACAAAAAAACATATTGATCAACTTTAGTAACAAGTATCACTACTACATTGAATTCCATCTAATTTTTTGCAATTGAAGCAACATAGGTTTCTATTTTTGGAGCTTGTTCTTTTTCTTTTGGATAGAGGAGGGTTTTTTATTTTTATTTTAGAAATTAAGTATCTCTGCATTAAAATTTATACAAATGTTTTAAGTAGATTTTAATAATATATATTATTTAAACTTAGCTTCTAAAAATTGTATAAATTATTTGCTCCAACTAGTCAGAAATCCTGGCTCCGCGCCTGTATATCGTCATCGTTGAACAGCTGATCAAGGTGAGACCCTGATAGAGAGAATTTATCAAAAAGAGAAGTTTTAAAAAATAAAATAAAATAAATATTAGTGGGCGTTGCAACCAGGAAACAACAAACCAAATGATTAATTCATCAAAACAAGCCAAATGATTAAATGGGGAATTAAACTGGAATTCATTGCGTTCTGGCGCCTCTTGGAATATCTAATCTATTAGTGTCAACTGCATACGTATTATTAGCCTTTCTTTTTCTTTTTTCTTTTTTATCCTTAAAGTCAACTACATACATGTTTGAATTCAGAACGTCAAATATGAAAAATACATATAATTGTTTTTCTCATCTGTTTAAAATTATATATTTTCTTTGGTTTATAAGCAAACGTCTGGATTGCACCTTGTTTCTCCAAGTGGGGAATGGAAGCTTCATGCTAATTCCTTTAAAATAGTTAAATTTTAATTTTATTCACATTTCACGCTAAACGTTCTTTAGTCTGCACAATTATAACCAGAACGCTCATAATAATACTAAAAACACCAAATTGTTGTGATATAATTTTATTTGTTTGCAATGCATTGAATTACACTTTTTTTATATATATAAATTAGAGAGAAAGATTTCACTACCAGTTATTAAACTTAAAAGTTGTCACAATTAGTTGAATTATTATTTTTTTCAAATGCTTAAGAAGTGAATTTTTATTTTTTTTATGCATTTTCTCTAACATTCTTCTTCACATGTAAGTCTAATAATTTTTGAGCTCGTTTAAATCGTTTAAATTTTTTTGAAATTGTTGAATTTGAAACCAAAAACTTCAAGATCATAGGCTCTGATGCCAAATTGAATTACCACTTCTTCTAAAAATTTAAGCCGATAAAAAATGAAATTTTAATTTTTTAATTATGTATTTTATCTAACACAATTGATCATTAATGCCAACCAAACTGTCCTAAAATCATTGTCATAGTTATTTAGCTTAAATGATTTGTGAAGATGCGGTATCTTTGATGTATCTAAGTTTTTCTTTTAAAATGTCCAATTCTTAGCTAAGCTTATTGTCCAATTCCTAGCTTGAAACAGAGCATGGATAATTCGTGAAATACGTGGTCGGCAAACATTCTGCATTAATGTAAACAAAATAGTATACCATATTATTAGAGTATGATTCATGTATTAAATACACCACAAACTAATCATTTGTTTCCGTAAAAGAATACCATACTTGTACAAAAATTAAAAGTATTAAAAAAACAATACCAAAACAACAATCTTATTTATCATTCAGTATCGCTGTTCTATATATATCAGCTCGATCGCAATAATTATATTATCTTTAATGCAAAGTCAATCTTCCGCGGTATTCAAACTCAGCCAACCTGTTACCACCCCATCCTCATCATCATCACGTTCATAATATTCCTCTAGCTAGCTACTATATAAACAAACTCTCCCACTGCCAAAACCTTCATAACCCCATAAATCTTAGAGCTATAGCTACCTAAAAAAGAACACCAAATTAGCTCATCAAACAATGGCGATAAAGCTTTGCTTGTTTGTCGTATTCGCGTCGACCTTGGCTTCTTTACTTTTTCCAACACAGTCAAGTAGCAACGACAATGTCCTCCATATCAAAAACGGCATAGATTGGTGGTGCAGCAAAACCCCATACCCCGAAACCTGCAAAAACTCGTGTAGTGAAGACCAAAAGCACCCCGTTAATATCCCAAAGCAGAAATCCCATTTCAAAAAGCTTTTGCTCCGAGTCACAATGCAACAGGCGCTTAAAGCTCAAAGCCACAACAAGTGGCTCGGCTCCAAGTGCCGAAGCCATAACGAATTGGCTGCGTGGGCTGACTGCTTGAAGCTCTACGAAGACACCATATCATTGCTCAACCAAACTCTAGACCCAGCCACCAAGTGCACCGACTTCGACACTCAAACTTGGCTCAGCGCCACGCTGACCAACCTCGAGACATGCCGGGCCGGGTCCGAGGAGCTCGGGGTCTCGGGTTTTCTATTGCCGATGATGTCCAACATTAATAATGTGTCCAAACTCATAAGCAATGCATTGTCCGTTAATAAAAACGACTCGGTCCGGCCCGAAACGCATGGATACGAACAGGGCTTTCCGAGGTGGCTCTCCCCCGGCGACCGCAAGCTGTTGCAGTCATCTTCGCAGGATCCGGACGCTGTGGTGGCTCAAGATGGGTCCGGAAACTTTCGGACTATTAAAGACGCATTGGATGCGGCTGAAAAGAGAAGTGGAAGCGGTAGATTTGTTATACAGGTGAAGAGAGGGGTGTATAAAGAAAACCTTGATATTGGGAAGAAGCTGAAGAATATTATGTTGGTTGGCGATGGGTTGAGGTACACCGTTATCACTGGTAGCCGGAGTGCTGGAGGAGGTTCCACAACTTTCGACTCTGCAACAGTTGGTAACTGCCTCTCTCTCTCTCTCTCTTTACCTCTATCATTAATTTCTATTTCTTTTTAGCTCTGGATGTGAGATAGGAGAGAGAAATTGAGACACGACTTCCTATAGCAGTCTAAATTATTTATATATATTTATTAAATTTACTTTTAAATTCTTTGTATTTGTTTCTTTTTTGAAGAATTCGAAGTTCTTTATATATTTTTTTAATTAATTTTTATATAAACTATATAATATTTTTTTAATTAAAAAAAGCTATTGATAATTTTAATTAGAAAACTTTTTAAGTAACAAATACATTTAGTTAAATATATTCGAAAAATTATATTGCATTTAGTTAAATATATTTGACATATTATCACTTAATTAAAAAATAGCTTATTTAATTAAATATTACATATATTTTTTTAAACTGAAAAATTGTCAAATAGTTTAAATAAAATTAATCAAAAATATAGATTAAAAAATTTGAAATCTTCAAAATTAATTTTTACAAAATCGTCAAAAAAATTAATTTTTGTGAAAAGAAAAAGAAGCACAAAATATTTAAAATGTTTTTAACTTTATTAAAGATATAGGTATAATTTAGATTGCCATATATGGGAAAATAAAGAATAGAGGATGTATTCAATTTAGAATTTACTGGATTTAAATGAAATTATATATTTTTAAAAAAATTATAAATTATTATGGAATTCTATGGATTCTGTATATAATTCATAAAAATTCAATGAAATCTATGAAAAATATGTGGAATTTCACTTAGAAGGGTGTATTCAATTAAGAATTGGATGGATTTTAAAAGAATTTAAAGGTTTAAGGGTATTCAATTAAGAGTTCAAATAAATCTATACAAATCAAGAGGTACTCAATTCAGATTTTTAGTAGATTTTATAAAAGTCTATTAAAATCTAAGTGTATTCAATTAAAATTTTATAAAAATCTTTTAAAATGCTAAAGTATTCAAAAAGTCATTAACTTTAAAAGATTTTAAAAAATGATGGATTTTATTAGATTTTAAAATGAATTTTATGAATGAAAAAGCGTAAGTAAAATCATATGTATTTTCTATGGATTTTATTGAATTCTTATGAAATCAAAACATAATCTATAAAATTATATAACAATCTAATTTTTTTTTTTAAATCTATAACTCCATTTAATTTTATAATTCTAAATTAAATACATCCTTCTTAGACTTTTTCATTTGCAAAATTTCTTTTAAAACCTAATAAAATCCATCATGTCTTAAAAAAATTTAAAAGTCAATGACCTTTTAATTACGTCCAAATTTTAAAAGACTTCGACAAAGTCTTAATTGAACACATCTAGATTTTTATTAAATATATTAAAATCTGAATTGAATGTCTTTTAATCTGTATAAACTTATATGAACTCTAAATTGAATACTCATAAATTTTTAAATTCTTTTAAAATCCAATCAATTCAAAATTAAATACACATTCCCTAAAATATAGTTGCTTTATTAAAACCCGAAAAAATATATTTTAATATTTACCTCAAACATCGACGAATATATATGAAATATTCCATTAGTTTAATTAGGTAGATCATGCATTTTTTTTTCCTAATTGAATGACAATATTTTTCTACTCTAAAAAAGGTCAGAGTATTGTTGGTGGGTCAAAAGTCAAAACAACTTTTCGGTGCTTTTTTAAGTTTCGGGTTTAGCCAATTTTTTCTTTAAAAATTATTTCTGAAATTCATGGCTAATAAATACAGCTGCATTAATCAATTTACTCTTAAAAATATGAATTTTAATGAATTTTATTTAATTTTAAAATTATAAATGAAAAAGTGTAAGTAAAATCATATATGTTTGGTGGTTCAAAAGTCAAAACAAATTACTCTTAACATATCCCAGCTGTGACCGGAGACGGGTTCATTGCCAGCGGCATAACATTCCGCAACACAGCCGGACCACAAAACCACCAAGCGGTTGCACTCCGATCAGGCGCCGATCTATCAGTCTTCTACAGGTGCAGCTTCGAAGGATACCAAGACACACTGTACGTCCACTCCCAGCGCCAATTCTACAAAGAATGCTACATCTACGGCACCGTCGACTTCATCTTCGGCAATGCCGCTGTGGTTTTCCAAAACTGCATGATCTACGCTCGCAGGCCAATGCAGGGCCAGAAGAACACCATCACGGCCCAAGGCCGAACCGATCCGAACCAAAACACCGGCATTTCCATCCACAACTCGCGAGTCATGGCCTCTGCGGACCTCAAACCGGTCCTCAGCTCCTTCCAGACCTTCTTGGGCCGGCCCTGGAAGCAGTACTCGCGGACAGTGTTTTTGCAGTGCTTTCTTGATAATCTAGTGGACCCTGCTGGCTGGCTGGAATGGAGCGGCGATTTTGCTCTCGATACTCTCTACTACGCCGAGTACCGGAATCTTGGTCCAGCTGCCTCCACCGCTGGGAGGGTTAATTGGTCCGGTTATCGCGTTATTGCCACCGCATCGGAAGCTTCGCAGTTTACGGTCGCCAACTTCATTGCTGGAAGATCTTGGTTGCCTTCCACCGGCGTGCCCTTCACTTTGAATCTTTGACCTTTGTTTCTATTGCTGCGCTGTACCATATATATGGGGTCTCTTTTTTGCCACTTTTATTGCTTAATTTCTTGTTTTATTGCTCTATTTAATGTGGAATGAAATTTCTTCTTAGTTGATTTCTAAGCGGTTACATAATTTAGATTCAATATACTTTTCTTGCGTTGATGATAAATTTTTAATTTAATAATATAATATATATTATTAAATTAACAACATCTTACTAAGAGTTAATCTAATGAATACGGCATTCCATGCATATTAAAATTTTGATTAATAAATTTAGTTACTCTATAATAACCTGAGTAAAATATTGAATTGATAACCATGCCAATTATTGTGAGTGCGAACCAATGCCAAACAGTGTAGCAATAAAGTTTCGTTATTGTTGGCTTTGAATGAATTGATCATCATGATAATAATTAATATGGACCAAATTTCCATGGGATAAATGGAGATATCTACAGCGTTTGGTTGTTTGGGAAACTTTATGCAACTTTTATGAGCATGAGAAGCTCTTGCTTTGACTTGACTTTCATGTACTTACTCACCGTTAGACTATTTTTTATTTTTATTTTTTTTAACATTAAAGTATTAAAATAAAAGACACGGATTACCTGAAAATTTGGACACGAAAAAAAAGTTTGGATAATTTGCTGCGACTTTTAATGCCTCATCATATGCTATACAATTAAAAAGAAAAAAACTAAAGAAAATTTTATATATCCATATAAAACTAAAGAAAAATTGCACTCGCTTATTTGAATTACTATTCTATATATCTCAATTATACTTTACCTTCATATATATATATATATATATATATATATGAGGTAAAAGATTGAAAAGAACATAAAAAATAAGAATAAAAAACAATTTCGTCGGTTCGAGTGAAGGGATCCCTTCTCTTGTGGGTTGTTCGCAACCCGAAATTGCCAAATACACCAAAAACAAATTATAAAGTTACAATCCACCATAATATATGAAAACCAAAATTATGAATTGGAAGAAGAAGAAAGTAACTGCAAATTTTCTCTCCGTTTTTTAAATGGGTAGTTTGGATTGCTATCAAGTTTGACCGAAAATGAGAGAGAGATGGATGTAAAAAATACAAGGAGAGAGAGAGAGCTTCTTAATTCCCGTATCCTACTATGGGCCAAACTTTGTTGGGGAATAGGGACATAACCTGGATTGGACAAATTCAGGCTTGTGTGGACCTAAATACAAAAACTCACTCAACCCATAATCAGCTCTAGATCTTACTCAAGGTCAAGATTAATAAGTAACAATATTTCCCAGCCTTTATTTTTCAAGGCTGAAATGTCTATTCTATCGAGAAAAGAACTGTTAAAAAATGCTTACCTCGTGAATATTAATCTGGGTAAGCAAAATAGTCATCCTTTCATTTTATTTTATTTTTGTTAAAAAAAAAATATATCCGTAACGGAATTATAGGCCTATGAGATATTTTAAAATTGGACTGATCTATGCTTCTTTTTAATCCGATAGGAGTCCGCAGTGGAAGCCAATGTCTTTAAAACTTCATTTCTACTCATACAGTAGTATCGGATATGAGCACTTGAATTCAAATGGAACTATCAAGACTCGAATTTCAACTCTCGTATTCGCAGATGTGAATGTTCGGCTGACTCATGCCATTAAACTACATCCTCAAGTGCAATAGTCATCCTTTCATTAGTTGTACATAACTCACATGACTAATTTGTCTAATTTAAATTTTATTATCGTCTAGTCTGATTAACGTAAATAGTTTACCATTTAGTTTGTAGGAGCAGATAAACTTCTAAATTTTTATATTCTTTTTTTTCCACTCATTTAAAAGAAAAAAAAGTCACATGACTAACTAGTCCAATTATAAATATATAAAAAAGTCACATGATTTATAATTTACCATGGGTTTCTGGCTATTTCTTTTATGACATTATAAATAAAAAAGTTAAATGCACTTTACTACTTTTTAAAATTTATTTTATTTAAATATTGGTCATTGTAATTAAATTTGTAAAAAATTATTAAATTTAATAAAATCCGTTAAATGAACTGCACATTAATACCTTCTAATTTTTTTTACCATTTTTTTGAAATATTAAAAGAAAATTTTCACTTAATTTTTTTTCCATTTAAAAACTTTAATTTTATCATAAATTGCT
>QANX01003391.1:0-26643 GCA_003254975.1 Ochetophila trinervis
TATTAGAGCTTAGTTATTTATTTTTTTACTTTTGGATAATGAAATTGAAAAGGAAATTTCCCAAAGTCTTAGAAAATGAAAACGAATGGACCAGATTAAATCAGCGGTCTATGTAAGGTGAGGTTGATAGTTTGATCGTTAATTTTGTACTTTTGTTCGTTGCGTGGTCACTGCTAATTTCCTTTTTTGGTTTTTCATCTTCTTGTTCTTTTTCTTCTTCTCTTAGCGCGCTTTTCAATAGAGCTTTTTTAACCCTTCGCATGTCGCACTTTTCTTGGCTACCAACTGTTCGCCGAAATGCCTGAGCCATGCATTCCTTCATTGCGCCTTCTTCTCGCTTGCACGCCTCTCTCTGTTCTTTCTCTGAATTGAAACCACAAGTTTTTCCTTCCATTCTTAGCGCTGTGAAACCCACCATTTGGAGGAAGCAGCAGAGGTTTTTGGCCCTGAACTTTTTCGGGGAGACGGAAAGGAGAGGTTTTTTGGTTGGGTTTTACCGGAATGATAGGGGGTATGAAAAGGGTTTGTTTTGTGGTCGGCATGGGCTTGTAAGGCGGTGCAAGAACTGGGATGGCGAAGGAGATGTTGAATTGGAGACGGAGGTTTTGGAGTTTATGAAGAATTCCAAGAAGCCTGAAGCGTTTCCGAGCAAGACAGAGTTGGTTGATGCTGGTCGAATGGATTTGGTGGAGGCTATTGTGCAGAGAGGTGGGTGGCTCTCGTTGGGTTGGGATTTGGATGAAGAAGAAGGAACTCAAGAAAATGCCTTCGGGGATTTCGGTTCTTTAACAGATAGTTTTCGGAAAAGCAATGAAATGCAAGATTCTGGGGTTGTTTCTTCTTCCTTCTCAGATGCTAGTTCTCACCCAGCCTCTTCATCTGGTAGATCATTGTGAGTTTCCTTAAATTAGTTTCTATAGCATTCTTGGTAGATTATTATCATTCATTTTATAATTTGTTATGTACATATACTTAAGAAATTATGTGGATAAGGTTTGTACTTTGAATCAAGAACCTAGTTTTAGAGCTCTCGGTGTACTTGTTAATCAATGGTAGATTTTATTTGTGCATCATTAAGTTTTCTGTTCATTTCTTCATGTTGGTGAAGGACGTAATCTTCTAGTTCTTGATATGTTTTCCAGCTTTACTATCAGTTTTGTAACGTAATTATAGCGTTGATCATCAAATTTTATTATTGTTTTCCATTTCTCCATTTCTTGATACTTTGCTTAAATTGTTGGGAGAAGGAAAGGAAGCGAGAAAAGTAGTAAGGATGGATTATATACAGAGATTTTATCCCTGACATAAAAAATGCTTAGATGTTTTTCAGCAATTGAATTAAGAATATAATGAGAGGTGATTTAAATTGTATATGTTTTTTGTGCAGAGAAATGGAAACCACAGAAGATGAGATTGGGGTTGAGGGCATATTAAGTCGACTGCAGAAGCAGAGAAATCTGACTTTTGGGCTTGGTCTGGGAGACAAAGAACACAGTACTTTCTTGCCGAGTAGTGATGGTAAAGAAGACTGGCATCCCAAATTATCAACAGATTTGGTAAGTTGGTGTCTTTTTGTGTAGGGTTTTTAAATAATCCATGTTTTGTATATTTGATTTTGAGCATATACATCTAACATAAATCTGTTACAAGAGTAAGTTTCATCAAAATTTCTTCCAAATCAAGTCTGCATGATTGATGTTCAAAAATAGATGAACCAGTTTACACTTGAACGCTACTGAGTAGCAATCCATACTACAGTATACGCATTAGGCTATTCTATCTGTCTTTTAGGAAATCCATACTACAGTATACGCATTAGGCTAATCTATCTGTCTTTTAGGATTTGATGTGTGATTTTATTTCTTTTGTATGTAGAAATTCTGTAACATAATTCATGATGCTTGTTACATTGTAAAAGACAGTCGCGGGCCTCACTAGAAGCAGCAGACTTTCCTCACTAAGCCCTGAGGAAACCTTATATGATGATTCAAAGGGCAGGGTTAGTCAGAAAAAATCTCTTCCTGAATTTGATGGTTTAACAGGCTCAGTTAAGCCAGAAATGTGGAGAGCTTGGAGCATTCAGCGGGCAGGATTGTCAGACATGGATTTTGAAGGTATTTCCCTCTCCTTTTTTTTCCCCCTCTTATTTTTATATATGTCTTTATTGCTTCATAGTTTGGTTCAAGTGACCTTCATTCTTTGATGTGGTCAGCTGCCGAATTTTCATCCAATGAGATTGGCATGGGAGGGTCAAAAGACATTTCAAAAGATAAAATAATTGAAATAAGAGAGTCTACTGGTGTGCCTAATAATAGTAAGGAATTGAATTTACAAATTGAGGAGATTAGCCATAATCAAATACGAAGTCGTCTTCAGGACCTGGAGTTAGAGCTCTCCTCTGCACTTCACTCATTGAGGCCTGAAGCTAATGATATTGCAATAAAAAAGGTGATCACCTACTCACTTTCTCTTGCTTACAACATCCTCTTCTTGATGTGGAAAATTCACTATAGAAGAGAAATAATCCATTAATTCCTAGGTGTTTTCAGCAACTTAAGTGTCAAAATATGCAAAAATAAAACATAAATAAAATAAATAAAAATAAAAAATCTTGTTTTAGTTGTTTATCCATGAAAGGCCTGGTGGTCGTTGTTCAACCTGAGTTCCTTAATAAATGAAACAAGGATTCCTTGGTTATGGTTGTTTCAGAATCCAAGCTTCCATCTTTTTTTTTATGCAATTTTTCTTCTTTATTTTTCTTCTTTCTCTTCTCAATATATATTCGCATGCATGTATTCATTTTGTTGAAAAAAAATGCTTTTGCATTATAAATTGATCAACTTTGAAGAAGCTTAAGTCTTTTACTTTGCCTTTGGGTAACCACATGAATTGAATTCATGAGCTGAAAGTTTCAAATGCTTAGTATGATGGGGTACAAAATAATGTCACTGGGATTTCACTACTTTTACAATGATGAATATAATTGAATCTGATTGAAACTACATCAGTTTGGATATTTAGCTCTTTAGGCTTAAGTATGTGCTTGTCTACAAAATGTGTTAGTAATAGGAGGATACTTATACGAGTCTTTGCTGTGGATGAAATGTAGTTGTTCCCACCAAAAACAATAAATAAATAATAATAATAAATGATTATGCTTCAACTTAAACTCATTATCAATTAAAACAATTTTAGGATAAAGCATTTTCAAACTGAGATTGTATTTACCATATCTTGAGTTGAGTTTTTTTGGGAGTCGTGAAACTTTTTAAACCCTTTGTTATATCTTTATCTAGGGTCATGAAAACTCCTCTGATGATTTGCGGAAGCTTTCTGATGCCTGGGAGTTTCAGGAAAATGAGATTATGAATGCCCAAGATAAACTACGGTCAATTCGAGCAAAGTTATCTGTTTTAGAAGGAAAGTTGGCACTAGCAATAATGTATGTGCAAATTTCTGTTTGTTTAATAAAAACTTACACTCTCAATTTATATTCTACTGATAGTTTCACGATTTCAGTGATGCACAGAAGGTTGTGGAGCAGAAACAGAACAGGATTGATGATGCTCGAAGAGCTTTACGTCTTCTTCGTCTTACTTGCATAATTTGGTCTAATACAGCCACAGAAGTGCTCTTAGCAGGATCATTTGATGGTTGGACCTCTAAGGTATAATCTGTTCTTGAACAGATAAGTTGTAATTGGAATGAAGATATATATAATTTTCATTATTTATTTAATGGGTTTGGCACTAATGCTTGATATTTTTGTCCTTAAATTCTTAAAATCTGAGAAGCAAGATTTCTGGCCATTTAATTTGAGGAGAATTTGTTTTGGGTTCTAGAGAAATCATACATATACTAGAAATTAATACTTTGTTTTTCCTTGGGTTTCTGTGAGGTGCTAAATGCCATTTCTTGTGGTGGTTGAAATTTTTTTGACATAGTTGGTGAAATAGTTTGGTCATCTACAGTGGAAAATTTTGGATCATAAGAAAGATTAGGGCAAGAAAAGCGAGGAGTAAACACCTTGATGAAGTTTTCACCAATTTATTTTAGTTTTTGAAATAAAACCCCTTGATGAAGTAACTACCATGCTATCTACAACCAAGTGCACCTGCCTGAATGGTAAAGTTCCTAAGATTTTTGTATCTTGTTGTCACTGTTCATTTAATGATACCTTAAAGAGAGCTGCACTGAATTCTCCATGGTTCAATCATTCTATTGGCATGCAGGTGCATATTGCACTTCCTGAACTGATTACCTTGTTCTCCTTACATGGTTAACTTATCTTCAATATAGTTTCTAACTTTCAGTGCTTTATTGCAGAGAAAGATGGAAAAGTCAAAGACAGGAATTTTCTCTTTATGCATGCAATTGTACCCTGGAGAATACGAGGTACGTCAATTTTGTTGTTTGAAACTCATTGTCACATTGTAAATGCCAGTTAGTTGATGAGCATCTCAGCAATTTTGAACATATTTTACCAGATCAAATTCATTGTTGATGGTGAATGGCGGATTGATCCCCTACGCCCAACTGTTAAGAATAATGGGTACGAAAACAATATACTCATTATCCACTAAAGACGTATAGTCTAACAACAGGTGTGAGAAGATCTTGTACAGATGGCAAATGGGAGTAGACAGATAGAGTAGTAGATTTTATTTTTTGTCTTCCGGACATAAAACAGATAGAGTAGATTGCAGATATTAATCTCATGATTCTTTGGTGTATCAGGCTGAGTAGATGAAACACTATTAATTTTTTCCTCTTCTTGTGGTTTGTTGTTTTGAGGTGTATTTTTGTTACTCTAGCTGCTCACATGAAAAGTGATAACATGCAATCAAAATAGTTATGTGGATTGGAGAAGTGTAACTTGGGATTTAAATCTCATTTGGATATTCATATAAACAAAAAACTGGGGCCCGATCTCTTCAAGGATTGGTTTTGAACCCAGCTTTGGTGCAATTTATTATTATTGTTGTTGTTGTTAGAGATAAAATATAAAAGATATGATAATCAATTTCCTATTAGTTTAAGCTTTTATGATCGAAGCTTTGAGAATCAAGTGAAAATTCAAGAATTATTATTATTTGATGCAATCTGAATTTCGAGTAAACTAACACTCTGTCACGTCTGCTACTTTTGTGGCGCTAAACATATTTATTAGGAAACAAGTTCTTCCCAACTTTTTACCAAAAAATTCTTCCCAACTTAGGTTCATATCCCCAATATAAAACAAAAAATAGAAATATGTTGAGCAAGGGCATTCCTGCCCTGGTACATCAGTTAGAAAATTAACTGAATGATAATAATATCAAATTGAATAAAAGAAAAAAAAATAAATATATATTGTTATAAAACGTGTGCANAAAAAAAATATATATATATTGTTATAAAACGAGTGCATGCCTTTAATATCGAATATGTGCTAGTATTTTATAGCAAAATTCTGCATGTTCATATGCAAATATGGAAATGTGGAAATTAGCAAAGGTCCAACACTCGTGATCATAATACCCGTTTTTAGAAAAAATTTCGTCTGTTACAAGGAGAGTCAAAACAATCTTGTTTAAAATAATAAATAGAAAAACTTCATTTTATTAGAGAACCTAAAAACAATGAAGAAAACAATTTAATTATTTAAATTATTAATATATGTTAAACTGGAAAGAAAAAAGTTAGGATCATTATTTGAGAAAACTTGGTCAGTAAATCACCATCCAATAGAAATGATCCTTTCAAAACTTACATTGACAATAATTAGAGACGTAAAAATAGATGGATCGCACGAGCACAACATTAGCACAATACATTATAAATTGTATCATGTTAAGCACCAAACGTGTAATTGTGCCAAGCACAGTATGAGTCTATAATGGATCAGGCACGCCACAGACACATGACATGTTAGACACGACACAAGCACATGACAGGTCAAGTACGATACATGTACATGACAGACCAAGCACGACACAAACACTATAGAGGCTAGGCACGTGATAGGTCAGGCACGACACAAGCACATGACAAGCCACATAGACATAACATATGTATTAACAATTTAGACAAATACAAACTTAGCACAATCCAAACAATAAGAAATAATTTATCATATAAAATCTATTNAGAAAAAAGTTAGGATCATTATTTGAGAAAACTTGGTCAGTAAATCACCATCCAATAGAAATGATCCTTTCAAAACTTACATTGACAATAATTAGAGACGTAAAAATAGATGGATCACACGAGCACAACATTAGCACAATACATTATAAATCGTATCATGTTAAGCACCAAGCGTGTAATTGTGCCAAGCACAGTATGAGTCTATAATGGATCAGGCACGCCACAGACACATGACATGCTAGACACGACACAAGCACATGACAGGCCAAGTACGATACATGTACATGACAGACCAAGCACGACACAAACACTATAGAGGCTAGGT
Source organism: Ochetophila trinervis (assembly GCA_003254975.1). Classification (NCBI taxonomy): domain Eukaryota; kingdom Viridiplantae; phylum Streptophyta; class Magnoliopsida; order Rosales; family Rhamnaceae; genus Ochetophila; species Ochetophila trinervis. Next base: position 6,455 of record QANX01003391.1, read on the forward strand.
ACGTGATAAGTCAGGCACGACACAAGCACATGACAAGCCACATAGACATAACATATGTATTAACAATTTAGACAAATACAAACTTAGTACAATCCAAACAATAAGAAATAATTTATCATATAAAATCTATTGTATAAAGATTTGTGTTATAATAATAGACCGTGAAATTACTCTATTAAAATCTAAAGCTCAAAATTAAAACGATGACTTAGTTGATTATTTCTCAACTGTAGATTTAAATACGATTTGGAATAAAATATATAAAATAAAACAATTAATATATTTTTTAGTTGTAAATACTTATTGTATTATTTAACAATTAAAAAAATTATTTAATTGTTAATTTAATTTATTTCTAATATTTATTTTGAATAATTTTTATTCAGCTATATAATTTATATTATAAAAAATATGTAAAATATAATTGGCACGAGTATGGACACGACATGTGTCTAACACGTGCACGAGCATATAAGTGTTTGAATCCATATCACGCTTGAGATGGTACGAAAACTAAATGAGTCGGTACGAACACGACACGAAAAATAAATAGATTTGCACAAATACAGCACAAACACAAACAGACCGGCTTTTAAATGGACTGAATGATGTGTACGATACGGCCTACTTTACACCTCCAACAATAACCAAGCACCCTGAAGAATTAAATGAGCAATGACAAGGGGAAGACTGCCAAAAGCATTGAAACCATAAGAATTTTGCTACTCAAGCATTTTTTAATCCTTTTTTATTGCCTTTATATCATTTGTCCAAAAATTACCAAGGTAAATGTGAGTGCCATGTATTCTATCTTTGCCAACCATGTAAAAAATTATAGAAGGATACAAGCTTCAACTGGGACAAAGAATGGGCATGAAGCACGTCACAAAATCACAGTAAAAAAAAAAATTGTATTATTCTAATTGAGCTGGTAATTGAGAATTAATTACTTTTAGCATATGCATGATTTCTCCCTAACCAAAAACAAAATTCTCTTCAAATAAAAAATAGCCAGAAAGCTTGCTTCTAATTAGATCTAGATATATACTACTTTTTATAGACTATCAATTTGTTTTGTTTATTCTCTCAGCCTGCAACTTGTGAATTGTGATATTAAACTTCATCTTAGGAAACCAGTTTTTTTTTTTTTTTTTTTTTTTTTTTTTTTTTTTTTTTTTTTTTTTTTTTTTTNTTTTTTTTTTTTCTCCCCAAACTTTATATAAGAGTATGAGGTATATAATAGTCTTAATTGCAATAAGAAATCTGAATTGCTTTATCACGCAATATTGGCATCTTGCGTTCATAACCATAGTGTTTGGACAGTGTAGTAGCAAAATTACTATTCCATTGAGTAAAGCTTCTCCGAGTTCAAATCGACCGCCAAGATACATTAGAAAAGAAAAGGATCAAACCAATTGTTCTGTATCTTTCCCCTCAATACAACCAATGCTTCTCCAAATAAATACACCCAATATCTTTACAAAATAAACCTTTTAACAAAAAAAAGAAGCAAGAAACATTTTATGGCATGTCGGTATATTTTTCTTTTGTTTTTCTTCTTCTTTCATTTGAGACTTTAATTGCCAACAAATTCGTTAACTTGGGAAGGCCAAGGTCGAATGCATAATACCTCAACATTCAGAAGGTTGATCAGATTTCAGCAGGGATCTTAAGACAATTGTAAACCCACTTCCACAGTAAACTTTGATTTTGGCAGCTTCTTTACGAACATCTCGACTGAGACTTACAACTTCAGGTCTCATTCGGTCACACGTGTTTCCTAAGCCAAGCTGACCATGCTCACCCCATCCCCATGTCATAATTACTCCATCCTCTGCCATTGTATTGATATCGAAAGCATTATTTGATAAGAAAATAGCATACTATAGATATAACTTCTGTAACTTACCTGTGACAAGAGCCGAATGCTCAGAGCCAGCAGCAATATGCACGACCTTTTTCCCTTCAAAGGCAGGGACTCTCTCTAGATTAGCTCCCCTTGAATCTGGGTAGCAGCAATTGCAGCTTGGGTAAGATTATGATTAAAACTTAAATCATCTTCATTATCAAGCTTAAGTTGCGTTCCTAATAAATAGGGTAGAATTAAATAATTTTCTTCCTTTCCTAAACGAAGGAAATATACGTAAACTAAAGATAGTTCATTGAAATGTTACCTTGTAAGTGCTTGACTGAACTCATTTTATCGGGATTGCTAAGGACTCCGTGGTTGTTGCCACCAAGCATTAAGGCTTCTCCATCACCTGCTTAAGATATCCAAGATTGCTCTGGAACGAGATATACCATGTCTTTTCCAGGGGAAATCAAAGAAATTAACAATAAATAAATAAATAAAACCGGTAACAAGTAAAAATGTACGAACCAGTTAATAGTAGAGCATGGTTCCATCCAAGAGCAACTTCAGTAAAGCACAATGATGCAGGCACATACATAGGGCAGAAAACCTTTGCAGTGCCATTAAACCCTTTTCCCCAAGTGTATAAATGCCCATCAGCTTGATGCAGAACACAAGACATAAAAAGCCACAGAGGGTTAAAACAAATGGATCGTCTATGATTATCGCAAGAAGGTTAAAGAACAATATTATCTATAAGATTCATCTGGATCTCTACTGGTTCAAACTTTTTGGACCATAAACTACTCTCGACGTTCTTTAGCTGATTTTTGGTTCCAGTAATATTAGAGGCAAATATTCACAAGACTTTATAAATTGCATAGATTAAAATATGCTTTTTCCCTCTATTGCCAAACCAAGTAGGATAAATTTGATAAACTTACTAGATAATGCTGCACTCTGATCTCCATTTGCAGCTATGCTTACAATTTCAACATCTTCCAATCCACAAGTAACTTCAGGAAGACTAAATGAATTAACCCTACCCTTTGAGATACCCAGTTGACCACGCTTCCCAGACCCAAAGGCATAAACTTGATCTCTAGAATGACCTGCATTAGAATGTTTTGGATGTAAAACATGAACTGGAAAGAAAATTTACACTTCTCTCACATCCAAGGGAATTTTATTCTTTCAAACATGGAGCAGCTCTTATAAAATTATATTCATTTTTACTACTTACAAACATCCCCAGCCCTTCTATTTTTCTGTTTCTACTTAAAATTCTTAAGTAGTTAGGTTCAACTAGAAAAAGCAGAAAATCAAGTCTCAATAAGATTTGCTTCATCAATTTTTACTAATTTTATATGGGAAATTATGTATTTCCATTTTCTATAAATCTATAATGTAATAAATAATTAGCATATAAAAAAGAATAGTTTAACAAAAGTTACAAAACAACCTATTTCCTATTCAACCTTCTATGGTTCTTACTTGGCCTCAAAGAAGCTATAGAGCATGTTAGAGATCTATTCACTTTAAAATACCATTTCTAATTAAAGTATTAGGAGTAGTTTCACATACACCGAATTGGTTCTGCAATTACCTTTCAACAAGACAATTGAATGGCGCATGCCACATGCTATCCGTTCAACATGTTTGTTATCAAAGTATGAAACTTTAACAGCAGAGCAATGTGACTTGAAATCACCATGCCCAAGTTGACCAAATGAGCCATCTCCACAAGTAAAAACAGATCCTCCATCTAAACAATGCAATTTTGCAAAAGAAAAAAACAATAAAAGAAAGAAGTAGTAGAGCAAATTGAATGATGTCCAAATAAAACTCATGGAAACAACCTTACAATTGAAATTATGAAAATGTCAAAATCCAAAGTGAAAAAGCAAACAAAAAGAAAAGCAACACAATTGGTGGCCAATTCTGAAACATATGTTTGATTCTATATGAACGCAGAACACACAACAAAATTTAAATTTCCAAGCAAAAAACCTGAAAGTGCAAACACAAAAAAAGCAAAGCGCTTCAACTGGTGGCAAATTCTGAAAGTCATGTTTGCTTATAAATGAATACAGAAAAAATAACAAAATTTAAACTTCCTAGCAAAAAACCTTAAACTGCAAGCAATAAAAGCAAAGCAATTCATTGGTGGCAAATTCTTCTTAAACTTATGTTTGATTATATATGAACACAGTCACAACAAAATTTAAAATTTCCAAGCAAAAAACCTGCTAGTTCAAAAGCAATAAAAGCAAAGCAATTCAATTGGTGGCAAATTCTTCTGAAACTTATGTTTGATTATATATGAATACAGAATACATAACAAAATTTGAAACTTAAGCAAAAAAAACCTGAAACGAAGCCAGAATGGTTCCACCCAGCAGAGACATGAGTTATAAAGCAACTTTCAGAAAAGACAACAGGCTTTGGATGTGGGTTATTAACAGTATCTCCATGGCCTAGTTGACCAGATGTGCCTCTTCCCCATGTCAGGACCTTTCCAACTGCAAAATATTAGCGAAAACCCAAATAAAGAACTTGTATATATTTTTCCAGAAAACCCAAATAAAGAATATAATTGAACAGAGGAAAGAGATCGGTGGTACCTGAGGTCAGTACGATAACATGAGCACCACCGCAGGCGAGCATAGAAATGGGTCCGGCTGAGGAAAGAGAAGGAAGATGAAGTAGCTGAGGAAACTCCTCGTCTTGGAGCTTGCACGTGCCAAGCTGCCCATCTGTTCCTGCTCCCCAACTCCATATTTCTTGCTTTTCTTCTTCATCGTCTTCCATCGTTAACAGGCTCTCTGCTTATGCTATGCACTTCAAAAATTCGAAAAAGCCCAGACCCATGATATTACTATAAAGAAATCCTCGATGACTCACTACTACGTCGTTTCTCTCCCTTCCTATTGAGTTGCGTATTTTTCATCTTTTTCCCACTTGTACAAACCAAAAATTAAAAAAAAAAAAAATATATATATATATATATATATATTCGCAGAAGTATCTTCACAATGGATGATATTGCAACAATTATCAAAAAAAAAAAGAAAAGAGAAAAAAAGAAAAAGAAAAAAAAAGAAAGAGAAATGGATGAGATTGCAACGGTACCAGGATAACCAAATAACATATAAATAATATCAATAACTGCCAAGCATTTTAGAGAAAAAAATACTCTCATTTCGACAAAACTATAGTTTAATGAAGACAAAGTACATTTATTACTTCTTAAAAGGCAGATCTTGAATATTTTGAACAAGGAACACAGTGTAAACCAATACAAGACAATAGACATCACGACCTTCTACATCCAAAAGAAAATGAAAATAAAAATAAAAATCATAAACAGAAGAAAAAGATTCAGACCTACATAAACTCATACCTAACCTAATTCTCATGCTATTGTTACATAAGAGGAGAATATAAACCCTCTCTAAGCCTAAACTTTTTTTTATAATAAATTACAAGATATCATCATAAGCAACGATTTCTCTGCCCCTGAAAGGAACATTCAACGCTGAGGCTGAACTATCTTCTCCACTCCTTGGGTTCACTATTGCTGAAGCAAGTTTATTACTTCTTCCATGTCTGCTTAGAGGCACTTCAGCCCTTAAAAGCTTTGAAGAAGATGACCCATTATCATTGCTAGTAACTCCTTCTCTCCACTTGGCTAGTGGATCAGTTGCCCACAATACCTTTACCTGGCCAAAAACCCAAATTTAACCAAATTTTAGTATCTAAAGACAAGAATAGCTTCCAATTGCTTAAATTTGATTTCTCAAACTCTGTTTAACAAAAAAAAAATACCTAAAACTCAACCAAATTACCCATCTTGAACTACAAAGTTACAATACAAAGCTTTAATTCACTGCATAGCTGCTAAATGCCTGATTTGATTTCCCAAAACTCTGAATAGCAAACAAAATCACCTAAACTAAACAAATTAACAATATTGAACTAAGAAAATTAACAATGTTGAAACAGAAAGTGTATAATGCAAAGCTTTAATTCACTACGTAACTTCTAATTGCCTTGAACCAGAAAGTGTAAAATAAAAAGGTTCAATTCACTGCTTAGCTTCTAATTGCCTGGATTTGATTTCCCAAAACTCTGTTTAGCAAACAAAAATCACCTTAACTCAATCAAATTAACAATCTTGGAACTAGAAAGTGTAAAATACAATTGCATTAATTCACTGCATAGCTTCTAATTTGTCTAGATTTGACTTCCCAACACTCTACCAAACAAAATCACCTAAACGCAACCAAATTAACAATCTTGGACTATTTAATTCACAAAACCTTGGCTTAATTTTCTGCATTTTCCAAGTACCAAATGAGAAAGAAAAAGAAGGATTATATTTCTACCTTCTGGGAATTAATAGTGATCCCAAATGCGGGGTCAAGGGAAGCGGCAATGGCGGCTTCGGCGGAGTCCTTGGTGCGATAGGCGACGTAGCCGACCGCATCGCGGACGATGCGGATGCGAGAGATGGAGCCGTAGATCTCGAAGCGGGACTTGAGGTCGAGGACGGAGCAGTCGGATGGGAGGCCCATGACTACCAGCGCCGGCGGCGGGGCTGGCTTGGCGACTGGTTTATCGGCCTCGACTTCCACCGCCGACGGCTGGGGAAAAGGACGACGCCGTTTGACCACGGAGGTGGGGACGTGGCGGGAGAAGTAGGGTTTGTCTCGCTTCCGGCTCATGGTCTTTCCTCGTTTTTGGGAAAATTGAATTTCGGGTGGAAGATGTGGCTGATAAATATGGAATCTGAGTTTAGTTCTGCCTCCTCGTGCTCGTAAATTTTTATTTTAAGACCAAAAGAAATTCTCATTAATTTTTAGGGTTAATTCTAGGTACATATCCTTCTACTTTTGACTGTATTATAATATATCTTTTCAGTTTTTAAAAATTTTAATCACATCATTTATAGAAGGATTCAGTCCATCAAAAAATATCATTCTTCCAACGAGGCATACATATTCACCGTCGTAATAAAATATTCAAAAACAGTTCAACGCTAATGGAAGTTTTAGGTGCACTCTCCCAATTAATAAATTTTATCCTTCTCTTTTCTTTTAAATACATATTTTCAGCCTTCAAAAAATATTTTAAATTTGTTCATTTTTAATTTTGAGAGGCATTACAATTCTATTCATACAAAATCCATAATCACATAAGCATTTTAAAAATTTAGAATCCCATAGAAAAATAAATTCTAGAATACAATCAGTGAAAATACAAGCATCAAGTGGGAGTAATGAAATTAATGGAGGCATAATCAACAAAAAATGTCATTGTGGAAAGAAAGCATGAGTAAGGACTTCTGAATCTACCAGCAACCCATCAAATGTTTTTTTTTTTTTTTTGCCTTCATGGAAAATATAGCTACTATGCTTTTTGGACACCAGATAAAGAAGAGTTTAATATGCTTGATGAAGCAAACAGTGAAGAACAAAAAGGATGCAATCAAGAAATTGAAATTCCTAGGCATAATGATATGAAATCACTCAATGTAAGAGTTGAAAACTTAGAAGCAATGCAAGGTGGTTTGAAGATGATGATGCTTATAAATATGCTATTTTTTGGCATATACATTGCTGTATTTATATTGTGTAATGAGTATGAAAATATAACAAATGCTTAAGTGTTTAGCAGAAAGGTGAACTAATTAAATTAAAAAATTCCATGGAAATTTCTCACATTTCAGCCTATTCACTTTTGTATACAAATAATGTGTGCTGTGTCCCAAAAATAATATTGAGACAAACCTATATGATATACATATTCATTTATACCTAACATAATTTATACATAAATTTTGCCTAACATAACTTATACACCCGATTTCAAAAGAAATTGAGGCCTTATGCACCTCTTATTGTTGCTGCTCTTGCTGCACCTCATGGTCTTGTTGTTTTTGCTAGTGCTCTTACTCTCCATCATTTTGCTAAGTTCATAACATAAAAATCAAATGTTATTATTCAGTTTAATCAACTTGGAAAAAAAATTATTAAATAACGCTATCTGCATAGTTCTCTGTCTTTTTGCATTTCCAGGAACCTTAGGACATATTCTTTTATTATGGCCAATGGCCTTACATATCTTACATCTAAGTGCAACAAACCTCTGCAATCTACGATCAGCTTTATTAGCATCCTTCCTTCTTGCCATTTTTGGCCTTCCAAGTCTCCTCGTATTTCTTGGAGGCTGCACCATGTTAACTTCAACTTTTGGTCATACTAACTTGTCTGGTATATGTTGGATCATACCACTATAAGTCAGGAGATAAGTTGCCATAGTCAAACTTTTGTCAACAAATTCAAATTGGTCCAGCCTCATATGCATGATGGTTTTCATGGCATGCTTACATGGTATCCCATTTATTTGCCATGAACCACATTCACAGTGGCTACTGTTCAGGTGTACCACAATTATTTTTGTCTCATCTAGCAGCTCATGCTCATCATTACCAGCCTATATGACCCGTAGGTGCCTTCCTGACTTCTGAGCCTTACTCATCTTGTTTCTGACCATAGGTGAAATTTCTGTAGGCCAAGCAGCTGCTTTTCTTTCTCATCTCTTGAAATGACCAATCATTTTTTTCTCCTCACAAACTCTAACATTTGCATAATGCGTTTGCTTCTAAATTTGTTGATGAGACTGTTAAAAGACTCAGTCATATTATTGGTGACATAGTCTACTTTAACAGTCTCATCAAATGCATGCACACTCCAATGGCATGCAGGGATTTCCATAAACTATTCATAAGCTTCCACATTTATACTTTTTATTTCTTCCATAATTTTCTTAAATGCCTTAGTATCTGAGGACCTTATTGCTGCCCAATACATGTTTCTGAGCTTCACACCAGGCCATTTCCCCTTAAGTAATTATATATATGTACAACACAATATATGTATTTATGGTTTGGAAAGATCTCACCCACGGCTGCCAAAAGGCCTTTCTGCCTATCTGGCATAAAACTAACTATCCTCATTTTATTGACCAGCACATACTCATTGAGCAGCCCTAAAAACCACCTCCAGCTACTCAAGTTCTCAGCTTGACATACACAGATTGCCACATGAAATAAACTATTGTTGGCATCTAAAGAGACAACAGCTAGTAAAACACTCCCAAAGGCTCCTTTCAAATGGCAGCCATCAAGACCAATGAATGGTCTGTAGCCATTCAAAAACATATGCCTTTGAGCAGGAAAGCAAAGCAATTTTTTTTTGGAAAATGGGGTTCTCAAAAAAAACATTCCTACTTGACATGATTTGCACCATTGTTCCAGAGTTCCTAAGCCTCAAGATATTTCTATATTTATGCAGTTTAGAATAACTCTCACCGTGGTCACCCCCTAATATAGCCAATGCCTGGTTTCTAGCCCTATACAACATGGACTTCTTAACTTCAATCCCAAATCTTGATCTAACATTAACAACCATCCGAGTTGCATTTATTTTAGGGTTATCCCTAAACTCTTCCTCAAGTTTTAAGCTTAACCACTGATAGATCACAATTTATATATGTTTTATGTACCTCAATATTTAAATTAAGCATGTTTTATTCATTTAAAATAGATTAATATGTGTTTTTCTATATTTTAGGTGATTTTGACCTCTAGAAAGAGAACTTGAAGGAAAATGGCAAAACTGTAATTAAAAGCAAAAAGACAGATTTGTCCAGGCTCTAAGCCAGGTGCCTCCAGTAGCTTGACTGGTGATTTCTAGCGAGGTAGAGCAGCCCAGGCGCCATTCCAGGCGTGGTGCCAGGAGCCTAGGATGTCACGAATTCAATCCGTTCAAAGGTGTTTTTGTGTAGTTTTTAGCCCTATGTTTTTAGTTTAAATAGGTTTGAGTTATTTTGTAAATAAGCAGCCATTTTTGGGAGAAAAACAACAAAAGAATTGAGATTTCTAACAAGAGTATGAGTAGCTAATTTTCTCTCTTGGATAGGAGTATTATTCGTTACAAAAGTATGAGGTGTGAGACTTGGTTTACAAGTTTTAATTCAAGTTTAATTATTCAATATGTGTTCTTTCATTTTATTTGTTTATTATTCAATTCTCTTTCGATTATAATTTGGATCTGTTATAATTATTTATGGATTGGGTATTTGCTAATTAGAGTTCAATCGTATTGAATGTTATATGAATAGTAGCACTTTGATCTTGACAATTGCAAGCCAAGTTTTTGTTAATTTCTTAGGAGAACACATGGTAGATTAAAGTTTTTCAACGTTTGTAGGACTTGTTTATGGTTGGTTGATATTGTTCTTAATGCTTTTCTGAATTGATTTAGATCACGTTGATTCTAGGTAATTCAGATTTATGATTAGTTTATGATCGTATCTGAATTAATTAATTGTGTGAGATTTAGAATAAAATTGGCCGTGCTATTTTATTCAACCCAACATTAAATGATTATTGTGGATATACTTATGTCTGTGATCACTTGTTCTTTAGTAATTGAAGATACTCTTACCAAGGTTTTTTTTAATTGTTATTTCCATCATTTTTAAATTGTTTGCCTTAATATTTGAACTTGCCAATATAAAATCCCCTCATTTGTCTTTTTAATTGTACTTTAATTGGAATAGAAAATGTTTGATTATCAGTATCTGTGGAATTAACATGAACTTGCCACTACTACGGTAATGTTTAAATTCAGTATTATAATTTAGGTGTTTCCGACACACATGAAATTTTGGCACCGTTGCCGGGGACTGTGCGTAAATTTCTTTCTATTCTAATTTTAGTTTTAGTTTGTTTTGAAATTGTGTTGTTTCAGGTGCATGACTAGATTATCAAATGGAGGATATCTGAACTTTGATCCAGAGATAGAAAAGACAGCAAAGCAGTTGAAGAAAGAAGCAAAGATAGCTGAGAAGAAGGTTGTAGAGAGTGTTACTACTTCATCTGGTCCTAATCTAACTATGGATTTGAGTGCAAATAGTCATTCTGAATTTGAGGAGATAGCAGCCTTTGCTAACAACAATAGGCCCTTCACTTTGAAGGAGTTGACTGCTCTAGATTTGAATTCTCAACCATTATGCATTGAATTTCCTGAAGTTCAAGCTACATTTGAATTTAAATTTAGACTAATTCATTTACTCCATTCTTTTTATGGAAAAGCAAGTAAAGATCCGCACAAGCATCTAAAAGAGTTCCACATGGTTTGTTCTGGGATAAAGCCATTTGGTGTGACTGAAGAATAAATCAAGATGAGAGCCTTTCCTTTCTCACTCAAGGATGTATCAAATGATTGGTTATATTACCTTCCTTCAGAATCTATTAAATCTTAGAATGACATGAAGCAAGTTTTCTTAAAAAAATATTCTACGGCTTCTAGAGCTACTAGCATCAGAAAAGAGATATGTGGCATTCGACAATTTGATGGTGAACTATTATATGAATATTGGGAGCGATATAAAAAGTTTTGTTCAAGTCACCCTCACCATCAAATCAGCGAGCAACTCATAATCCAGTATTTTTATGAGGGAATGTTACCTATGTGAATGAGTATGGTGGATGAAGCAAGCGGAAGTGCTTTAGTTGATAAGACTCTGGCAAAAGCCAAACTTCTCATCTCTACTATGGCTACAAATACTCAACAGTTTGGCTCACGATCTACCCAACCATTCAAAAAGGTTAATGAGGTAAGTACTTCTAATATTGAGCAACAAATTTCTGACTTAACATTATTAGTACGATAGTTGGCTGTAGGGAAAGCTCAAGCTGCTGTGGTATGCGGAATTTGTTAAGTTGTGGGTCATCCTAGAAATTCATGCCCAACTCTTCAAGAAGATGAAATTGTCCAACAAGCGAATGTGGTTGGTGGCTTCCTGGGACAAACACAACGCAAATATGATCCATTAATTATCTAACAGTTACAACCCTGGATGGAAGGATCCTCCTAATTTGTGTTATGGTAACAACCCAGGACCAAACCGTTACCAACAACCTTATCAACCAATACCACCACCTACAAAATCTCCTAAATCAGGTATGTCAATGGAAGATATAGTGAAAGTTTTAGCCACTAATACTCAACAATGGCAACAGGACGCAGCAAAAAGATTTTAGAATTTGGAGAATCAAATGAGCCAAAAAGCAACTGTTGTGGGAAAGCTTCAAACAAATCAGTCTAGACAGTTTCCATCACAACCAATCAATCCATGGGAGGAAGCTAAAGCCATTACCTTAAGAAATGGGAAAGAAGTGGACAACTCCGAGAAAGACAATCCGAAAACTAAAAAGAAGCATCAAGTGGAAGAAGAAATTAAAGTTGAAGCATCATCTAAGGTAAACTCAGAATTTCTTAATATTTATTCTAACAATTACATTAATGCTTCCTTTCCTAGCAGATTGAACAAAGGTAAAAAAGATGAGCAAGAAAAAGAAATCTTGGACACTTTCCGGAAGGTGGAGGTCAATATTCCACTAATTAATGCAATTAGACAAATCCCTCAGTATGCAAAGTTTCTAAAAGACAAGAGAAAGCTAAAAGGAGATGAAAAGATCAAGGTGGGTGAAAATGTATCAGCAATTCTGTAAAGAAAGCTACCCCAAAAATGTAAAGACCCATGTACATTCACTATACCCTGTATAATTGGAAATACTAAGGTTGAGCGTGCTTTGCTAGATTTAGAAGCTTCTATAAATGTAATGCCTCAATCTTTGTATGCAACTTTACAATTGGGTCTTTTGAAAGAAACTCATGTTATTATCCAATTAGCATACATATCTAATGCCTACCTCGATGGGGTAGTGGAAGATGTTCTGGTGCAGATGAATAGGATGGTCTTTCCAGCATATTTCTGTATCCTTAACATGGAGAATGACACATCACCAAATTCAGCATCGATTATTCTTGGGCGACCATTTCTAAAAACTACCCACATTAGGATTGATGTACACGATGGGACTCTAACTATGGAATTTGATGGGGATCTTATTACATTTAATCTTTTTGAGGCTATGAGGTACCCTGCTGAATCTCACTCTTGTTTTAGTATTGATGATTTAGTGCATGAGATGTTTGAAATGGGTGCGACGATGAATTAAAAGTCGTGCTTCAACAAGGGTTGACACATGACGACGTCCAAGATAGAGGGCCACTAAAAAAAGAGATCATAGACACTATGATGGCACTACAATCATTTCCTCTAATTCCTATCATGTATGTCCTTTCTCAAATTCAATTGACCTCTCCTAATAACGAATTGCTTTCTTCTGTGGTGCAAGCACCGACTTTGGAATTGAAACCTTTGCCGAACCATTTGAAATGTGTATATTTGGAGACACTGAGACTTTACATGTGATAATAGCAAAGGGATTAACCTTGCTCCAAGAAGAAAAGTTGCTTCGAGTGCTTAGAGAATGCAAGACTATAATTGGATGGACCATAGCAGACATCAAGGGAATTAGCCTTTCATTATTTATCCACCGGATCCTATTGGAAGATGGAGCTAAACCCAGTCGTTAAGCTCAAAAGAGGCTCAACCCAACCATGATGGAAGTAGTGAAGAAAGACATTCTGAAACAACTTTCAGTAGGAATTATTTATTCTATCTTAGATAGCAAGTGGGTGAGCCCGGTCCAAATGGTACCAAAGAAGACTGGCATCACAATGGTGAAAAATCAAGATAATGAGCTCATTCTAACTAGAGTGCAAAATGGATGACGTGTGTGCGTTGATTACAAAAAACAGAACATGGCCACGAGAAAAGATCATTTTCCTCTTCATTTCATCGATCAAATGTTGGAAGTTTAGCAAGTAAAACTCATTATTGTTTTCTTAATGGTTATTTAGGTTACAATCAAATTGTGATTGCTCTGGAGGACCAAGAGAAAACAACATTCACATGTCCCTTTGGTACATTTACTTACCGTATGATGCCTTTTGGACTCTGCAATGCCCCAGCAACCTTTTAGAGATGCATGATGAGTATTTTCTCTGATCATATTGAAAAATGCATTGAAATTTTCATTGATGACTGTACTGTTTATGGTGATTCCTTTTATGCATGCTTCGCTAATTTAACATGTTCCATGAAACATTGCATAGAAACTAATTTGGTATTAAATTTTGAAAAATGTTATTTTATGGTTGACAAAGGTATTGTTCTTGGGCATGTTATTTTGGGTATTGGGATAGATGTAGATAAATATAAAGTGGAAATAATTATGAGTTTACCTTATCCCAAAAGTTGCGGAAAATGCGTTCTTTTCTTGGTCATGCAGGTTTTTACTGTAGATTTATCAAAGACTTCTCAAAGATAGCATTGCCATTGTCTAAGCTTTTACAAATGGATGTAGTGTTCCAGTTTGATCAGCAGTGCAAGGAGGCATTTGAGAAGCTTCAAGATGTACTCACCACAACTTCTATTATTCAACCACTGAATTGGGATCTCCCATTCAAAATTATGTGTGATGTGAGTAACTTTGCAGTTGGAGCTATTCTTGGACAAAGGAATGGAAATCACACTTATGTGATTTACTATGCCTCGAGGACATTAAATGACTTCCAATACAATTATACTACTTGATAGGCATAAAATGTTAATATTTTTACGCCACTTTTATATTGAATTTAATCTAGTTTATAATTAAATGATAATGAGAAGTACTTAATTATTGTATTTTTTTTTTGTTTTCAGTAAAAGAAAGACTAAAGCCGGAATTAATACGTTTCTGCGCAACCGTTACTGAGAAAATCATATATGGAGCTACACTATGAGGTTTTGTGAGATTCCAGTTGCAAATGATTCCTGATTCACTAGGCTTAAATGCTGAAAAGTTTCATTGCAATTGGTTTGGCCACTAAGTGCTAGTTTAATTTACAAAATTACTATTTCCAACAGTTGCGGCAGATTTACACCATCTCGGAAAAACTGAAATTTGAGTGCCTTTTTTATGTCTGATTTGTGAAAAAAAGATATGCCTGGAAATATAAAACATAGACCTAACTTTTCCCATAAGAATCAATGAATTCGGAGTTTATTTGGTCACCCAAAGTCTACTTGGAATCTGCCTGACGGTCATTGAAGATAAAAAATAAAATTCTTTGCTTATTTGGACTACATTTGTGATTGGACTGCCATGTCACCATACACCAACCATGTGTCCGAATTTGCCACATCATATGCCATATGGGAGGTCAGATTATTCTAATTTAATTATTGGAATAATATTAGGATAAAAGGAAAAGGAATTAGAGATTGATTTTTATTCCTAGAAGGGTAAGGAATGTTTCCTTATCTCTAGTGTGAACATGAGACACAAAATACCTCTATGTCCTTAGGGTGGTCGGCCATTTAGAGAATTTATGGAGATTGAGATTATGTAATATTGTATCTCCTATATTCTCTAGGTTTTAGAGATACCTTAGGGTTAAACCACTCTTAAACCTCTTCTATAAATAGATTGCTACTTTGATAGTGAAAAATGATCATTTACACAATTCACTAGCCCTCACTGCTACAGCAGTCTTCTCCCCTCTCCAGCTGCATTTTTCCCTTTCATTTCCTCCCCATTCTCACAGCAACATATGTTTTTAGTTAGATTTATTATTCAATTTTTAAAAGAGCAAAGTTGTGCTACATAAAGAAAAGTCCAAGGAGATTCAACCAGCCTTTGGAGGAGTCGCCTTAAGGCTTTGATCATAGTTTGAAGAAGCTAAGAAGAGAGGAATTGAAGAACCAATTTCCAGCAGTCATAAATCCAGATTTGTTTTCTTTTCTCTTATTTTCTTTGTTATTTAAACTATGTTGTTCTTATTTATTTCATGGATAATTTTGAGATGATGTGTAGCTAATTTTTCTATAAGAATTATGAAGTAACCTTTTTATGACTATTTAGTTTATAATGCATATTTAAATTCGATTCATGTTTAAGGTTAATATTTTATTGTAGTTCTTAATGCTTCCATGAAAAGGTGGATTGATTAAGTATTTATATTGGCTTAGAAATAAGGAATATAGATATGGATGAGCAATAAAATACATGGTTATAGAAATATTGCATGCCTTAGTGACAATTTTAACACAATTTATTGGGTTTGCATGTCTTAGGGCTTAAATTTTCGTGTTTAGATTAGAAGTAATTAAACAAATTGTGCTTGCTAAATTAGAATGCATTGAGAAATCAACTTCTAGTCATATGTGGTTAAATGATGGTTAACCTATAAATCTACAATATGTTAGGGCTAAATATGAGTATTAGTGGTGAAATCATAATCTTTGTTTCTTAAAATCTGTGAAATCGTACTTGCTGCCTTGTTCTTGCTTTTAATATTGCTTTGCTTTTAAATTCATGCTTGGACACACACAACAATCAAACAAACTCTTTTAATTTTTAAAATTTAATCTACAGTTTATTTAATTTCAATAACT
Source organism: Ochetophila trinervis (assembly GCA_003254975.1). Classification (NCBI taxonomy): domain Eukaryota; kingdom Viridiplantae; phylum Streptophyta; class Magnoliopsida; order Rosales; family Rhamnaceae; genus Ochetophila; species Ochetophila trinervis. Next base: position 22,731 of record QANX01003391.1, read on the forward strand.
AGAGACATTATTCCTCATGGGATCGATATCAAAATTCTCTTAGAATTCCACTTTATTACTTGTTGATTCGTGCACTTGCGAGTTAATTATACCACAACACTACTACTGAAAATGAGCTTCTAGCTATGGTTTTTGTTTTAGATTAGTTTCGATCTTATTTACTTGGTACTAAAGTGATTGTTTTCTCTGATCATGCAACTTTGAAATACTTATTATCCAATAAAGAAGCAAAGCCACTAATCATCCGCTGGGTCCTTTTATTGCAAGTGTTTGATTTGGTAATCACAGATAAAAAAGGAGTAGAAAATCTTATAGCTGATCACCTCAGCAGATTGGTGTGCGAAGAAGAGCCTCTACCTTTGCGAGAATTTTTTCTCGATGAGCATCTTTATGCTTCGCAAGGTATCATTCCATGGTATGCTGACTTAGTTAATTATTTTGTTACTGAAAATGTGCCTAAAAGGTTTAATACAGCCAAAAGGGAAAAATTAAAGAGTGAGGCTAAATATTATATGTGGGATGATCTGTACTTGTGAAAAAATTACTTTGATCAAATTATTAGACGTTGCATACCTGACTCTGAAATTTTATATGTTCTTATATTTTGTAATCAGTATGCATGTAACTGTCATTTTAGTCCTAAATGTACTGCTAAAAAGGTTTTAGACTGTGGTTTTTATTGGCCTACATTAATTCTTGATGCCCATGTTTTTTGTAAATGTTGTGAAAAATGTCAGAGAACTGTGAGTCTTAACCGTAGGCATGAGATGCCCCAATTTCCAATTCTTGTCTGTGAAATTTTTGATGTTTGGAGCATCGACTTTATGGGTCATTTTCCTTCGTCTCATGGTTTTTTATACATCATACTCGTTGTTGATTATGTTTCGAAATGGGTGGAAGCCATACCTTCCCAGACTAATGATTCTAAAGTGGTTTTAGGGTTTCTTTGATCTAACATTTTCAATAGGTTTGGCATTCCAAAAGCCCTAATCAATGACCGTGTTACGCATTTTTGCAATAGAGTGGTGGAAGCATTACTGCGCCACTGTGGAGTGATACATAGAACTTCTACTGCCTACCATCCAAAAATCAACGGACAAGCTGAGATGTCAAACTGCAAAGTGAAATCTATTTTAGAGAAAATGGTGAATCCAAATTGAAAGGATTGAAGTTTGCACTTGGAAGATGCACTATGGGCATACCGAACCGTGTACAAAACACATATTGGGATGTCCCCATATAGGTTGGTGTATGGAAAACCGTGCCACCTTCCGATAGAGATTGAGCATAAGGCATATTGGGTAGTCCGCCAAAGAACCATGGATTCTGACAAAGTTGGTGAGCAACAGAAATTACAGCTACAAGAATTAGAGGAGATTCGTCATGAGGTCTATGAAAATTCAAAAATTTATAAAGAGAATATGAAGGTTTTTCATGATAAGCTCTTGCTACGAAAAACATTTGTGATAGGACAAAAGGTCTTGCTTTACAATTCTAAATTAAAGCTGATGCCAGGTAAGTTGGAATCCCATTGGATTGGTCCTTTTGTGGTTACTACTATTTTTCCTTATGGTGTAGTGGAGATAAAGAGTTTGGAGAAAGACCAAATGTTTAAGGTCAATAGACATCGATTAAAATTATTTTATGAGGGATTTACGGAGCAAGTGGTGGAAAAAAAGAGCTTCAATAAAACGCATCTGACAAGGTGTAGAGCACAGCATCATCAAGCCAACAACATTAAAAAAAGCGTTATGTGGGAGGCACCCCACAAATGTTTTTGCATTCTGAAGTTTAGTTTTATTTTTGTTGTGTTGATTTATGTCTAATGTCAATTTTTGTGTGTTTTGATTTCAGGTTTAAAAAAAAAATATGCAATCGCAGGACAAGGCTCCTGAGGAGACGTCTGGCAGGTTCTATCTACTGAGCTTCTTGAAAAAAAAATTGGAATTGCATAACCAAGCGCCTGTGGTGGCACCTAGTAGGGCCCGTTTGCTGGGCTGCCTGAAAAAGAGAAAAAAAAAAAGACCCAAACCCGTTTCCCCGCCCAGAATTAACCCCAACCCACCCAAAATCTACCCACCCCACCTGAATTTAACCCTAAATTACCAAAAATTTCCCCCTTCTTCTTTCACCTATCAGTTACCCACCGAAGAACCTCCATTGCAACCACCCTTCCACAGCTCATTGTCAACGTTGTTCACGCCACCAACAGTCTTTTCTGTCACCACTATAAGACCAGATATCATCGATCAGCACTAACAGTCGACCATGCCAGCTACCACCATCAGCCCACGCCACCACTGCAACAGCACTCTAGCCACTAGTCCTCTTTACCGTCGCTCCCCTCTATGTGGTCACTTGGTATCATCAGTTTGTTCCTTCCTTCCTCCATTCGCAAACTTTGAATTTTTCTTAATTTATTGCAATTTGGAGTTCACTTTTGTGGCTGGTTATATGATTGTTTTTGAATGCATGTTAGTGCTAATAGTCTAACTTGCTAGTTTGAAGCTGATATTGATTTGAAGCAAATATGTTTATATTATGGCATTTTATGGAAATTTTCATATTCTAAATTTATATTATTTGAAGCCATACTAGTTCTGTTATGCCATATTAATTCTAGATTTTTGGAAGAAAATATGTTTGATGCTAATATTGATTTGAAGCTCATATTCCAAAATTTTCATATTCTTTTTATGGAATTTCTCTTTACTGGTTGATAGTTATGCCATATTAGTTTTGTTAGTGTCCCATTGTTGTCGGGTTAGTTTTGTGTGTGGTGGATACTTTGGCATTAGTAATTGTGTTTTTGGGTGTGTTTGAGTATATATTTTTAGGTGTTGGGACTAATGGCACGAACAAGACAACCTCGTGTTAACACTACGCCAAAAACCTTAATCAGCAACACTAAATGTGCGACGAAGCAAAAAATTTGCGTCGCGATAAACTAATGGTGACACAAACATAGTGCGTCATCTTTATTTGAACAAAACAGCGACACAAACACGTCGCTAAAATGTGCGTGAAATCATCTATCGCGACGCGTGATCGAAAAACGTCGCGGAAAATGTGGCGCGAAGCATATTAGCGACACAAATTCGGCAAGTGTCGCCGAAAATCTGCGCGCCAAATACATTTGCGACGGGCATTGGTAAAGCGTCGCGGAAAATATATGCGGCAATCACATTCAGCGACACCCATTGGAGCAGGTGTCGCAAAATAATTGCGCGCCAACAAATTAAACGAAATAGTTGTCGCCAATAACTTCCAAATAGCTACCCTTCCGTCGCTGAAAACAGATATACCCAAACGTATTTAATTCAACAATACGTAGAACTAAGATATAGAATTTTATATCATATAAATTATAGGATTTGCATGTATATATATGTATAAGATATCATATAAGATTACCATATAATATTTATGTGATATATGTTTATGTATATGAATTGTTATATATAGTATATATCAATTTTAAAACTCAATTAAGATTAAGCATATATAAATATGATATTATTTAATCAATTTAGCAATTAATGATTTATATGATATATATAATTTTATAATTTTAATTGCTAGTATATACATTTTAAAACTCAATTGCTAGTATACATAATAATAAAATATATAATTTTTAATGTTTAAATTTTAGAATATAAATTAAAGAAAAGAAAAACATAAGTATATATCAATTGGGGACGCATGGCGTCGCCATACTAAATGAATTGGCGACTCGAGCGTCGCTAAAGCCTATTTATATATATATATTTATATACTTAAATATTTATATATTTATATAAATTTAAATATTTAATATGTTTAATATATATATATTTCATTTACTATATATAATATAAAATTATAAAATACATATATAGAAATATAGAATGTAATGTATATGTAATAATAT
>QANX01003392.1:4740-43408 GCA_003254975.1 Ochetophila trinervis
TTTTATAAATTTTATATTTGACATATATATTTTATAAATTTAATAAATTTTAGCAGTTGTTAATACTATTAATTTTTCTCTATTAAATATAATGTGCCGCTCGCATGATTTATAATTTAAAAAATAAAATTATTTTATTATTATTTTAAAAACTTAGATTAATGCTGTTAAAGTTCATTAAATTTAAAAAAAATTAAATATTAAATATAAAATATATAAAATAATTTGTAAATTTGCAAAAAGTTCAAAAAAGTAATGTTGTCAAAAACCCTAATATATAAGTTGAATCAATTACATGATTCCATATGTCAAAAGAAAGTAACAAAAAGAAACGAGGGAAGAGGGGGTTGGCGATTTGTCACTTTCAAATATTTAATTGGTTTCATTTTAATACAATCTTAGTTTCAGAATTGAACGTAATAATTGCATATGTTTGACTTCATGCAATTGTCGTATATATATTAGTCCTGCTGAAATAAAGAAGAAAAACTGAAAGAGAAAGAAACAAGAAAAAAAAGTGAAGTAGTTGTGAAAGAATAATTGTAGATTGATTAAATTTATTATAATTAAATTTTTAACATGCAATGATATATTATTTTATTAAATTTATTTTTTATGATTGTAGAATAACATTTTTATTAATAAAAGTTTATATCATTAAATATTAAAATTTTAGTTAATAAATTTAATAACTATAACATTGTTCCCAAAAAAATAAAAAAATAAAAAAATAAAACATCTCTATTACAAATGAAACTAAAGTATGTCTCTATTATCTATCGGACCACTATAGTAAATTATATACATCACATACTTTTTTTAACTAGCCGACGTGCATTACATTGTTGTAAAGAAAACCTTTTATTTTTTATTTTCTATTTTTTTATTTTTGCTTCTTTGAAGATTATTCTAAAAGAGTGTTGAACGCTGTTTTGGTAGTCCACCATTAAAAAGGAGTCTAAAATGTTCATCTTTCATTCTCACTGTTGACTGAGTTTGAAAACTTTCTTTGTTCTTTATGATTATATGTTAGAAATGTTTTGGTCACTCTTATTTGCAATTGAATATGAGAGATGAATATGTGACACATTTTAATATTAATTTTTTTGATAAACATTTTAATATTAATTTGCTCACAAGATTATTTTTGTCATGAATTTCAATTTAATTTGTGCTGTCCTTTTTAGGACATGTTTGTTCAATTAGTTATGCAGACCTAACAAAATTTTACACATCCAATATACTATATAAATTTATACGATATTATGAGTGTTCGAATTTAAATTTACAATGTTGGTTAACAATGCCAAAACAATAAGATATATTAGTTAACATATCATTAACAGTGAAACACAATAACAATCTATTAAAAATTCAAAAAAAAAATTCAATAATATTTTCTGTTCTACAAGTTGAGAAAAATATGAAGAGTTTTGGAGTTGAATTTTTAAATTAGGAAAGTTAATACAAACAAAGAAAAAATAATTAAAAACCTAAAATTATTATTTTTGTGGGGAAAAATATATTTGACACAATTGTTAAAATGAATAATTAATTAAAATTAAAATTAATTAGTCAAAAATACTCCCTACAAGAAAATTAATCAATTTAAATATATATTTTAAAAAATTATGAAATATAAATATAAGATCATTTTTTTAGTTTATCGTTTTGATAGGCCCTAGGCACAGGCTTTAATCCGGCACTGAAATTTCTGCAAGCCCAGGTCCTTGACCAATGATTTTTCTTTTTTTTTTTTCTGAGTACTTCCAAGTACCAAAGCCTCCATTTAAAGTCCACAGAGCCTCCATTTATACCGCAAAGAATTTACTCATATTTTCTTTCCTCCATCTCGTGTTGCATTATATACCGAAACAATTAAATTTATAAATAAAATAATATTCTTTTATAAATAAAATTTATTATAAATTTTAATAATATTATTTTATTTAAAAATAATATTATTTTATTTTTAAACAACGTTATTTCATTTATAAATGTTAACACATATAAACAACTATATATATAAACAACTATATAAAATAATTACACTATAAAAATTTCTATATTGTGGACAAACAAATTATCATAAATCTAATCTATTAAAATATTTAAAGTTTAAAAGATTCGAACATGTTCCATGTTAAAAAGTTTTCAATTAAACTAATATATTAAATTTTTATATTAAAATATATAAATTTAAATTTATATAAAACAGACAAATTCATATCATATTAAAAAACTTAAATATGTGGTCCACAACCAATCAGAAGCAGATTATTATTTATTATTTATTTATTTTGGTAAATTTATTATTTATTTACTTATTTCACCTAAAAGTAGCGATTCCAATAATATTATTAGCTTCACACCTACTTTAGAGTCTAAACTTTAAACATCAAACTGAAATCTATTTTAAACAATTGGTAAAATTAAATTCACATATACGGTCCTGTGCATCTTTGCAAAAACATGGAAAGCAGAAAATGAAAAAAAAAGGGAAAAAAAAAAAGTAATAAAAAACATATACTATACATCGTATACAATACAGAATGGGCTATTAGTTATTAATGATTATTAATATTGAACATTTTGTGTCATATTCCATTATAAAGNTTAATATTGAACATTTTGTGCCATATTCCATTATAAAGAAAAAGAAAAATCTGAGTGTGAATGAAATTCCATAACACTTGAGAAAGAGAAACCCAATAAACACTTTCCAGAAGAGAACGAAAAACTAACCAACATGCTAAATTCCATACCTGAAAAACCTATAAAGCCGTGACAACAGCACTGCACTGTTTATTCAAGGAACTATTCCCCAGTATATAAATAGAAATGAATCGCAAAAATAACCCACTAAAAATTGGCTGCAGAGAGAATAGAATTAAGCAACCCATCTTTTTTTTTTCCCTTTCTTTTTTCTTTCCCAGGATATCTAATTCTGCTACTAAATGAATCCTTCCATTAAACCGGAAAGACCCTCCTCAACTGAAGCCCTACTATTCCTTTCAACCTTGTACTTTCCTAGTATTCACATACTTCAATACCATAGACGTAGGATATGTACATCAACAAAAATTCCGCGAGGTCCACCACATAGTATACCAGCTTAGACACATGAAGACTCTGTGTCTAAGTCCGTATACCTGCGCATATTTGTCCATATCAATACTCTTTACATTATGGTCACCCTTTATGTAAATAGTTAGTAATCATAACTGACCTCCTCCAAGAACTCTTCTGAGATCAGATTTTTGTTCAGCGGTAAGCCTTGAAGGATACTTGACATCAAATTTGATTTTCAAATTTCCTTTCTTTCCGGGTTCTTTTGAGATTGGCATTCCTTCATTTGGGATGACAACCTCTGTCCCGGGCTTGATGATGTCTGTTAGAGGGAACAGTAAGTTCCTTCCATCCAGGGTGGTTAGGTCAAGGGTCTTACCAGTGAGAGCCTCCAATAGTGTTAATTCCTGGTTGACAATCAGATCATTTCCCTCCCTTTTATAAAGAGCATGTGGTTTCTCATCTACCACAAATATTAGATCTGCAGGGATGATACCAAACTCCTGGTTACCTTTCTCAGGGAAAGTTATTTTTGTACCCTTCTTCCATCCAGGTTTTATCTCAATGGTCAGTATCTCCTCCACAGTCCGAACCTTGCTGCAAAACAAAGAAGAAAAATATTCATTAAGAAAAATGTGGGCTACAACAAACTGACCAATTCATTTTTATTTTGGAATAAACCCTAGATTTATCGACGTGAAGTTACTAGTAAAGAACCCTTTTTATTACATGTATGGGCTCCTAAAACAAGAGACAGTAAAGAAATAAATTGCGATGATGCAAGTCTTCTTAATATGAATAAGTAAAACTAATTTAATGTGTAAAACCACACAAAATGTGTATGCGCATGAGGATACTAGTTTTCGATCTTTTGACTTAAACACTACATTTAGTTTTTGAACTTCCAAAACAAATAAACTGTAAGAAACAACAAGAAAGCCACGACAGATGTATATTTTGTTTTGCTTATACTCACACATGCTTACTCATTCCATAAAATGTTCAACATAAATTGAATACCACTGGAATTTGTATCACACTTGTATCTCTGCCCCTATAGAAAATGGGATTTTGAGATCAACATGAAAGAGAGGATGGATTGTGGATAAGAAAGGATACCCAGCTAGCTTATTATCAGCTCATAATACTATTTGCTCTTTTATTTAGCCTTCTCTTTTTCTGTAATAGAAAGTTGAAACCAACTCCTGGTTTCATTTGGCACTAAAATGATTACTTAAAAGTTAAAACATGGGTCATCTTTTCTTTACTAACTTGAAATGTATGAAACATCCCCTTTCTTGTAGTAGTTTCAATATGATGAGGGATGGAAAAACCATGTCTTTGATATGGGGTGACCCAAACTCAACTGGTCAGCAAGGGCAACCCCACCTTCAACCCAACCACAAATTTGAACCCACTTCAAACTACCAAAGCTAATCTCAAGCCAAGTACAGTACCCAAAGAGGATGAAACAAAAGTTTACTAATCTGGATTAACCCACCTCATTTCGGTCTCACAGAAACTGCTCATTTTTTTATCCTCAGCTTTCTATTCTTTTTGCAATAACTGGATGTGAACTTTTTTGCTGAATCTCCTTAAAATTTAAGGGTAGATGCCATAAAATTATCATTGGGTATAATTATTGATACTTAAAACAAAACAATTATTTTAGTATCGAGTTAACATTTAATACTTTCATTTTCTTATTTGATGCAGACAAACTATATTAGGAATTTATTCATAATTATACTATTAGAAATTTGAGTAATTTAGAATTTCATGCCGATTACGATTTTATTAGGATTTAGCCTAGTACCAACTCTACAATACTGAGTTCAAAATGACCCTGCAGTGATGTAACAACATACAGGATATTAAAAATGGAAAACTAAGCAGCCCATTCTGCAATACATTAACAGAAGGATGAAATATCTCCTAAAGAAATAAATGCCATAATTTTTCAAGAGTTTATTTCAAAGAAGCAAAATATTATTCTACACAGTCAAGACACTTAGCAAGAAACAGATATATGAGTGTTAATATCAGTAAGGGCAATGTTGGGACTTGGGACAAGGCCATTTACATGTAAGTTTGGAGAGCTAAAATCCATTGTCATTCTAATATTCTCATGGGCAGTATGGTTATAGCTGTCCACTAAGGAGTTCAGTGACCTTCTATGCGAGTGAGATGCTACATGGACAATGATTAGTGGACCTATGCATAGTTGAGTGCTTAAGAGAACTTCAGCTCAAACTCCAGTCTCTCGTGGCCTGAGCCCAAATTGATCTGGGCTTGATATGAAGTCATGAGCTCATTTAGAATCAAACTGACAAAAGTAATTCTTTTAGGCTTCATGAATATGATCTTTTCCAAGTTTCATTGACAGTTAAAAACCAATGGTACATCAAAACGTCAACAATAATATGTAGAAAAAATTGCAGTTTATGTCAGGTTTATCCTATTATAAACAGGCTCAATTAAAATTTATTCCTATTCCTCCTCAAACATAATCCAATTTGACATTTTCTTCCCAACATAACAATGGTCTAATCTATTATTTGCCTATCAATATAGTTTATTTGGCTACAGATGACTGCTTACGGCAACTTGTTGGTTTGGTTTTAGGCTTGATTATAATGTTTTGCTGAGTAGTTAGAGAGAATAAAGATTGGAAAAATGGAAACATTATGTTTGATTTCTCTCAAGTTGTCACACTTGTAGCTCCAAGCTCGAGCCAATAAGGGGAGTAGACCAGCGAACAAATTATCCTAGCACCTGGCTGTCATAAACACACACAGCATTCTGAATGCTAGTAATAAATAAAGACAATTGTGAATAAAGATGAAACTAAAAAAACTTTGAGATGCCACCACCAAACACAAGCAAGGGCCACTTTGTTGAGCTATTTGAAAAAGTAAATGCAAAGTCAACCAAGTGATATCTCACAAGATGTAACAAAGGACTGCTCCTGATAAAAAAAGTAAAGCGCACTGCAAGTCAAGTTCTTGACTTGGGCAACTTTTAACCTATACAGTAGTCACTAGGAACCCACTTTGGACATCCAGGGCCAAGTCTTTCCGCCCAGTGAACAAAATAACCTTCTGGTTCACATTACTTTTACGAATTACGTTGAATAATATAGAAAAAAAGGTGTTGAATAGTATAGAAAAAAGGTAAGCATGAAAACGACTAGGTTTTATTTCAATTCACAATGATCACAACCAAATTTTTTTATTTATTTTTTATTTTTTTATGTTTTTGAGTAAACCACATCTAAACTCATCTCAAATAAGTGTACAAGACTCGAAATTACTGTTCACAACTGATCAATTCTTTCCAAAACAAACTGATCTTATGAGAGATGGACTCTTTAAGTTATTAAGAAAAATGCACAAATACAAGGAAATTATCTTTTGTGTATGAACCATTATGAATGTTATTGATAAACGGAGACACATGATTTGCGAAACTCTAAATAAAGAAAAACCGGAATCTTTATGCATTTCCTAGTCAACCAAACTTCAGATTCCATCTCCAACCACAAGCAAGGTCCCCTTCCATGAACTATTTGACAAAGTAGATGCAGGGAAGATAAAGATATATCATAAGAGATTTTGAACAAACTGTAGATAAAGCTCCCCAGCAAGTCAAGTTTGTGACTCGGGCAACTTCTGCTATAGTCATTAGAAGTTTATAACCCACTATGGACATCGAGGGCCAAGTCTTCCCACCAAGTAAAGAAAGTAACTTATTGGTTCAAATGACTTTTACGTATTACATTGAATAATAGAATTACAAAGGACAGCACTAAAACGACTAAACTGCCACATTCAAGGACCGTTTTTCAATTCACAACCTAATTTTTGCTTGGCAAAGTAAACCGCTCCTAAATTGCCTTAACCCCATCTCAAATTAGTCTACAGGACACAAAAAAATGTCCACAGCTAATCAATTCTGCCCAAAACAAACTGTTCTTATTAGACAAAGACTCATAATTCATAAATGGTAATATGCCGAAAACATCCATATTGAATAAAATATCCACCTTAATTTTTAACAAAAATCATATAATGTGCTTCCTAATATATTAAAATAGTAGCTTAACAACTACCCTAACATAAAAAAACACAATAAAAAAGGAATTGCATCGTCGAAAAGGACTTGCAAACTATACTGATAATCATACTTTATCATATTAGCATGCAACATAGAAAATAAATAAAGCTGCTAGCCATTTAAGACAGACAAACATCAATGGAAAACGAAAATAGGGTATAGAATTCAACATTACCCAGAAGCATCGCAAATATCCCTGGAAATCTTCATCTTCTTCTTCACACCTTTATACAGCTCCTCCAAGCTACACGGCAATACATTTTCCACGGCATTGGCCTTCCTAAGGGCCCCACTCCGAGCCCCATTCCCACCGGAAAACTCCCCGGTCCCATTCGACGTCCTGAAGAACCCATCCCTATACGCCTTACCGGTACTCCTTCCACCGGTCGCTCCGGCACCCTCCGATCCAAATATCTCGGCATAAATGTCGTCGGCATCGCGGGGATTGAACCTAAATGAGGTATTCGGATGCTGCCGATTGTGATTGTGATTGTGAAAATTCCCAGCAACTCGCGAAGAAGAAGACGAAGACGACGATGACGATGCCGATGCCGGAGGTGGAAATTGGCCGGACTTCAGCGCTTCCTCGCCGTAAAGATCGTAGATCTGACGCTTGAGAGGGTCACTGAGAACGTCGTAGGCTTCGGAGATTTGCTTGAACTTGTTCTCCGCGTCAGGTCGTTTGCTCGCCGGATTCTTATCGGGATGCCAAATCATAGCCAACCTCTTGTACGATTTCTTCAGGTCGTCCTCGCTAGCGTTCCTGTTCACCTTCAGTATGTTATAGTAATCCACACCCATTCTCTCTCTCTCTCTCTCTCTAAATATATGTGCGTGTGTTTTTATGTATAGGTTTTTGTTATTTTTTGGTTTTTGGAAATGTTTGTTAGAGGGAATTGGACGACGGCGTTTTGTATTGTTGTGTCGGCCGGAGAGATTGAGAAATAAAGAAGAAGAAGAAGATGATGGTGATGATTTTGGGTGTTGGTTGGATAATAGCCGTTGGATGGTAACGGAAAATGAAAATGGAGCTGACACGATCCGACGGTTATGAGGTCATGCACTTATTGGTTGTGAAAAGGTATGGAAATCGGCTTTGGGTTTTTTTGGTTTGGGCCCACTCAGCAAGTGTTCGTTCTCATTTTTCTGGACTTTTGGTAACAGGAACAGCGTGCCACAAACTAACTGAGAGAGTACTGGTCGGTTAGCAAAATTAAAAAATAAATTTAATGCTATGCACAATGTACCGTATATTATTTATCAAAATAAAAGATACGACGCACATTATTCGTCGCAACAGCCTTTACAACGAAAAAAAGTGAGTTGTATTTGATTTTTCATAAGCCATGAAGAGCCACATTAGACTAACAAATATGATGCACTTTGTTTGTCATCTTTTTGTCCTTCGCATGTGGATCTGATGCCACACTGTGATGTGTTTGTACATCCTAATTAAACATTTTATGACAATGCATAATACAAAATCATCATAAAAAGCCATTTGTGCGATATGAATGAAACGCCGTGAATAGCATATTTTGTTGTAGGGATGGGTAAAAACTGAACCAGACTGACTAAACCGACTGAATTGGACTGGTTCTGTTTGGTTCGATTTTCCATACTAATGCGGTTCGGTTCGATTTTTTAATATATACACTTAAAGTTGTCGGTTCGGGTTGCAGGTTGGTAGATTTTTATCCAACCCAACCCGAATTGAACCGAATGTTTTTTTTTTTTGCGCCTGTTTCCTAAGTCCTATACCCCCCACCCTAGGCGGTCAAGCCTCCAAATTCCCAAATTCCCAATCCAATCCCTAAATCTAATTTCCCTAAAATTAAATTCCTAAAAACTAAACTCAGCCCGCCGTCCCTCTCCCTTCCCTTGCGAGTCGCGACCCTTCCAGGCTCCAGCAAAAGCAAGCACCCACTGTGAGCAAACCCTGTCGAGTAGCAACCCTTCCCCTTCCTCGGACCCTCCCTTGTTGTCGGCTCGCCCCTCACAGGTACAGCATACCGAGTACAGTCCCGACACTTCCCCTTCCTCCCTCCCTCGTCGCCAATCAACCTCGTTGATTTGCTTCAGTTCGACAACTCTCAAACAAGCCAACCCAGACGCAGACGTAGCTCGTAGCCTCCATTAGCACCAGCGGCCCCGCGCCACTTTCCAGCTCAAAGCATACCGAGTACAGTCTCGACACTCCCCCTTCCTTCTTCCCTCGTCGCCACTCGCCAGTCAACCTCGTCGATTTGCTTCAGTTCGGCAACCCTCAAACAAGCTGACCCAGACGCAGACGTAGCTCGTAGCCTCCACCAGCACCTATGGCCCCGCGCCACTCTCCAGCCCGATCTTCTTCCCTCAAGCAAGCCTAAGGTGTGTTTTTTATTTTAAGTTTTATTGGTTATGATTTGTTAGTAATTATGGTGTAATATTACTTGTGAGTTGTGATGGTGTAATTATGGTGTAATATTACAAGTTGTGGTTATGATTTTCAACATAATATGTTAAAAATATGTGTTAATAACTTAATATTACTTAGTATTTATGGTGTTTGTTGGAAATTTTGGCTGTTGACTTGTTGTGCCGGTTTAATTTATGGTGATGGTTGACTGGTTACATAAAAATTATGGTGGATTGATGACTGATTGTTAGTGTTGTATATTTATTTATTGTTAAGAATTTATGGCAGTGGATAGTGCCCGTAGTGGTTACTGGTTAGTTAGTTATTGGTTATTAATGATATAGTTGAAATGTATGATTGTAAAATTGTAATGAAATTTGTAATGTATATATTTGCTTTAAGAATGAATTTTTATTATATAATATTGTGATTATGCATTATGCTTGCTGGTTGCTGCTTTGCTTGTTATTTTTGAATGTGTTTTACAGTGTTTTTTTTGTTTGTTTGGTTGTTTGTGTATGTCTTTTACAATAGGTTTTAAATGGACGGAGATTATTTAGATAAATTTGATGAGGTAGATGAGTTTTTAGATGGAAGTACACCCACCAATGATAATATTGACTCTAACACGCCTCAAGTTCAAAACCTATAAATTCGAGAAAAGAAAACCTTCTAGGCCTCCTTCATGGGTTTGGGATTATTTTGATAAAAATGATGCTAAAACTAGATGTGTGTGCAAGTATTGTGGTGCAGATTATGCATGTCATTCAAAAAGTTATGGAACTAGTACATTGAGAAATCATTTGATAAATCAATGCAAAAAGTACCCTAATAGGTTGGAGGATAAAAAACAACAAGTTCTTTCATTTCATCAAACCAAAATTGGTAATACTAGTAGTAATAATTTGATTGCTACTTCATTTAGTAAAGATGCATGTAGGATTGCATGTGCAGAAATGATCGTCATAGATGAATTGCCATTTAGCCATGTTGAGGGAGAAGGGTTTAGAAAGTATAGCCGTACTTTAAACCCGAAGTATGACCCACCATCTCGAAAAACAGTTTCTAGAGATGTGTTTCAAATGTATTTAGATGAGAAAGAAAAGTTGAAGAGTGTGTTATCTTTGAATAATCAAAGAGTTTGTCTTACCACTGACATTTGGACTTCTATTCAAAATAACAATTATATGACTATTACTGCTCACTTTATTGATGATGATTGAAGATTGCATAAGAGAATATTAAATTTTTGTGTTGTTCAAAATCATAAAGGAGAGACAATTGGTAAGGTTATTGATGATTGTTTGATTGACTGGGGCATCGAGAGAGTTTTTACAATTACTGTTGATAATGCTTCTTCAAATGATGTTACTGTTAATTATTTGAAGAAAAAATATAAAAGATCGGAAAGGATATGTGTTGGATGGTGAATTTATGCATGTTCGATGTGTTGCACACATTATTAATTTGGTTGTTCATAGTGGGTTGAAGGAAATTCATAATAGCATTGCTGGAATTCGCAATGCTGTTAGGTATATTCGATCTTCTCCTTCAAGGTTTTAATTTTTAAAGAATGTATAGAGAAAGAGAAGATTGAATACAATGACATTGTAGTTTTGGATGTGCCTACAAGGTGGAATTCCACCTTTTTGATGTTGAAGTCAGCTTTGAAGTTTTAAAAAGCTTTTGAAAGGATGAAAGATGCGGATGGACATTATTTGCAATTCTTTGGAGATGAGGAAGTTAGAAGGAAACGAAATGGAGAAGAATGTTTAAAGAAAAGAATTGGACCACCTCAGAATATAGATTAAGAGAATGCAGAAGTCTTTGTGAAATTTTTAGATACTTTCTATGATGTTACTTTGAAAGTTAGTGCTTATTTGTCTGTTATTTCTGCTTTGTGCTTCCATGAATTGAGTTTGATGTATACTAATTTGACTGAGTGGAGTATGAGTACAAATAGGGTGATGGCTAATATGGCAAGTGAAATGTTGAAAAAAATGTGAAAAATATTGGGGTACACTTGGAGATGTCAACAAATTATTGGTTATTGCTGTTGTGCTTGATCCACGGTATAAATTAGATTATGTATCATATCTTTTTGATGATGCTTATGAGCCCGACATGGTTGAATATTTAACTTTGAAAGTAAA
The DNA here is from genome assembly GCA_003254975.1 of Ochetophila trinervis. Classification (NCBI taxonomy): domain Eukaryota; kingdom Viridiplantae; phylum Streptophyta; class Magnoliopsida; order Rosales; family Rhamnaceae; genus Ochetophila; species Ochetophila trinervis. The sequence continues at coordinate 16,477 of QANX01003392.1, forward strand.
AGACATTTTTTTTTAGTCTTTATGAGTTTTATAAGGAAAGTGATAATGAGAGTGATGTTTCAAGCTCAAGCTCAAAAATTGTGAATGATGAAGTAGCACAACAAAGAGTGGATGGAATGGTGGTTGATGGTGCAATAGATTGCCGTCGTATGAAGAGTTTAAAATTCAAACAAAGGCAAGTAGAGAGAAATTGTTTTGAATTAAAAAGTGAGATTGAGCGCTATTTGTTGGATGCATTAGAGGATGTAAGTAATGATAAGTTTGATACTTTGTATTGGTGGAGAATTAATTGCACAAAATATCCAATATTATCTCAAATGGCGAAAGATATATATGCAATTCTAGTTTCTACTGTGGCTTCTAAATCTTCATTTAGCACTAGAGGTCGCATTCTTGACACATTCAGGAGTTCATTGGGTCTAAAGATGGTGAAGGCTTTGATTTGTTGCCAAAATTGGTTGGGATCCATTCCGATCAAATTAGATCATAGATTAGAAATNTTTTTATTTTTTTTCTTTATTTTATAGTTAGATAAATTCTAAATATTAAATTTTAAAGTAAGCAAATTATACACATTTAAAGCACCCAAGGACCTAAGGTGTTGGATTTTGAGTGGTTGATTGTCCCTCAAATAATTGGAAAACGAAACCATCGACGATAGACAATAGTAATTAAAACTGATTAATACCAGTCGCTTCAATGTTTAATTGTTTATATTACCAAAAGAAAAAAAAATGATTAATTGTTTATTATGGCAGACATAGACATCACACACGTACGATACATATTTCCGCGTGGCAGTCCTAAAAGGAAATTTCCTAGAACATTCTAACAATACTGTATTGGAATATAAAGGAGACGTAGAATAGAAATTATTATTGTTTATATGGTAAATATTTATTTAATATATAGTAAATATTTAAAAATAATTTAAAATAAATTTAGTTGATGGTTTGTAATTTAAAAAAAATTAAATTAAATTAAAATAAAAATAAAATTGACAAACATAACGAAGAAAAATAATTTTTTTCTGAATTAACATATTTAACCGATTTTTTAAAAATAAAAAATAAATATGACAGTTTTTAATTTTTTTTTTCAGCTAATAGAGGTTTTATTTCAAACACCGTCTATTCATACGACTGGTAATATTTTTTCAGCAATCCAATGCTCTGATTCTCTCCTAACAACCGTATTTGAATTTTCTATCTCGGCGTTCGTCAGCTAATTATTATCGGGAAACAAACAGCGCCGAGAAAATTCCAGTCGGAGAGTAGAGAGTGGAGAGTAGAGAGATGAGAGGAAGCAATTTTAAAGGGAATTATACGAACCCATGTTTGACTATGCACCAGCCGTGGGCTTCTCTGCTGGTATATGGGATCAAACGCATTGAGGGCAGGTCATGGCCTGCTCCTGTGAGAGGTATCAACGTCTATGGACCTCCATCGTCTTTCCAATTCTATGCCAAAAAACTCTGATTAGTGTTTTCTTTACTCTTTTTATTTTATTTTATTTTTGCTTCTGCGAATCTTGGATTTTTGAGTATATTGTCTATCTGGGTGCTAAGCAAGTATAGGATATAGGTATAGGAAAATTAGAATGTCAAGTATTGGGTTGGAATCCTCGCTCCGTTTCAATACTAAGCAAGTAAGATGAATTTTAATTTTTTGCAACTTTTTTTGTCATGCATTTTGAATGAATTATTTGATTACTGAAAATCCGAAAACAGCATAGTGGGGCTTCTATCTAAATAGTATTATTACAAAGTACATAGTCCCTTTTTTTTTTTTTTTTGGAAAGTTTGAAGTTTCAATTGAGCTTTTTGTTAATTTCAGCTGAGATTTTGAAACTATATGCTGAAAATTGATATTTTTGTTTCTTATTTTTTATGTGGAAATTTGACTAGAACTCTCTTTTATTTTTACTTTTAGATCTTGTAGTTTATAGTTTTGCTTCACCTGTTCAAATCCCCCTTTCTTTTTGAATGGAATTCAACTGATTGTAGACCTTCAATTTAAATCTTTGTTAGTTACAAATTTTAAACTTCTTCATCCTAATGTTACTGAAAGACTTATTAAAGCTAAATAAAAAATTGTCAGATCTGTGTGATAAACTCACAGAATTCCATAGTGGCTGTATTCTATCTTTCATGAAACAAAGAAACTGATAGCAATTCAGTTCACTTTGTGGCAAATGTCAGAATTTATAAACATTGACATTATTCTGAACACCGTTTGGTTGTTTGTTTCCATGGAAGCTACGATGAGTTAGTATGATCTAAAAGTGTCTTACTGATATTATTGGTTCCTTTCGTTTTTGTTATCTTTGTCACCCATTGACATTATCATAATTGCCACTATGAATTTTAACAAGTTGATGAAAATATGTCTAATGTTCAGAATCCTTTCTTTTAAAGGCCGTGTATGGATTCATGCTGCTGGCAAGGTTCCTGACGAGTCCACAATCAAAGCAATGGAGGACTTCTACAGGGAAGTGTATGTGCTGGATGGCATTAATGATCTTAAATTCCCTGAACATTATCCTGTTTCCAGACTTTTAGGTATTCATAATCCAGTACCATATTGATATATGTATTTTTATATCTCTATTACTTCGTTATATAAATTCTTCTTGCTTTTAATTTTACATCGGTAAATGTATTTAATTCTTTGAAGGCATCAATGAAATAATATTGCTCGTTCATAGTTATGTTGCACTCAGTGATTTTCTAAATTAATTGTATTAACTTTTGAGGCTTGCATCCTGTTTCAAAAACAATATATATTTTTTCTTCTTCATTTTATATAAACAAGGAAATAGTTAAACACAAGTCATTGAGATCTCTCTCATATCGAATGGTACAAATTTTGACAATTTTCTTAGGTTTCATTTGTGATACAAACAGGGTGTATTGAAGTGGTTGGATGTGTAAGAGGTGAAGAGCTAGCAAGCTGGGAGATTGTACCTGCAGGGGTGGAACCATTTTCCATGACCTTTTATTTTTCTCCATAATATATCAAAATGTTATCATTTCAAGACTTTGCTTGCTAAGCTAAGACTGTTTTATCTGCACCGCAGGTGAGGCTGGAAGCACAAACTGACTTTTGTTGGCTATGCGAGCAGCCACAGGTGTGTATTTATACTGTACCACTAATTAGTCATGACTTTTTTATATTTCAGTTACACATCATAAGTGATTAAACTTTTCTGTTTGACTAATGCAGAAATTGTTAATTCCATTTGAGATGCGTGGATATCAGGGTGTTTACAACTTGGAGAAAAAGGTCCATTTTGTGAAAAACTCTGAACATCTCTTTTTTCTCTGTTTTGAAAAATGTTTACTCTCTCTCTCTCTCTCTGTGATTGTGTGTTTAACACTGGGCCAAACTTATGTAGCTGTTCAGATATATGAACCTGCTGTTAGAGGTCTTACTCCTGTCCAAGGTCCATTGCCAGTAAAGTTTCCAATTCCAGATCCCAGAGACCAGTTTTCCTTGAAGCCTGGGTCTATATCTGTGCATTTCCCTGAATCAAAATCATCTGAAGTGGAGAGATCTTCGAATCTTAATGCTGCAATAGCAGGGGCACGAGCAGCAGCTACACAATTTTCTAAAAAGGACCAAAATTTCCAAACTGCTGAGATTACTACACCCGGTTCTATAAGGACAAGGTCGAAGAGCAAATTATTGAAAGAGAGTGAAACATCATGTAGTAACTTCAATGAAAGATCTGATAAGAGGAACTTGACATCAAATAACAAAGAGAAAATAAGTGGCATTAGCTACGATGAAAGCAATAACAGTGCTCAACCTCCTTAAGATTTGACACGTCATTCTGGTGCACCATCTAAGGTAATGCAGGTTCTCTTTGATGATCTAGATGCATTATATATAAGCTTCAAAATAACCATTATCCATTTTAAGCAATATTGGATGAAACAATTTTAACTTATCAATACTAAGTTAAGTGACAATATCTTTTTCAAGATAAGGTTCACATGAAAATATACGAAATCAAATGTATAGAAATAAAGCAATACCATTTCATCTGGTATTCAAAATTTGATAAACAGAAGTTAATAAATGTAGTTTTTCTTGTCCTGAATATTAAAAGCAAATGGAACCATATAGACTTTGTAGGCTGACAAATTGTGGGAAGATGATATAAATTATTCTAAATATTGCTTAACATCAAAACTGTTGATGAAATTTGTAGATATTTATCGAAGCAGTGGGAGAACTGAAGCAAACATGAATTTTGTCTGCTTGTTATCATATTGATATGGCACGAGGAGATTAAAGAGATGGGTTGTCTAAAGATTATTATTTGTCTGTATGGTGTGGAGTTTAAAGTTTTCCAATTCAAACTGCTATAATCTGTATGTTAGTTGCACAGTTGGCTTAAAACATGGTGCTACTTGATATGCTTATACAATAGTTGAATTTCGATTATAGGTTTGGACATGTCTCAGCATTTGAAGATATATCTTAACAGTTTAACACCTTTATTATCTCATCAAACAGAAGACCCAAGTAATAAAAAAAAAAAAATTGAAAAATGGCATATACTATGGTTGTTAGAGGATTTTACTTTATCATGGACGCTAAATATATGTATATTTGATCACAAATGTTGTAAGTAATGGGCTTGTCTCGCTTTCTCTTGGGTGGTTTGACAAGTTCTTGTTCACTGGTATGGATTACCTGATATTTAATTTGAGACAAATTTGAGACTTGAGCTTGGAAAAATGGCAGATCATTTATGTGTTGACATAAATAGTTTGAACACCCGACCTCTTTTTTTTTTTGCTGAAGATAACACCCGACCTCTTTGTGTTTGAAAAGTAGAGAGTTTAGCACAGTTTAAGGTTGGAACTCTTCGGTTTTTCACCACATTAATTAGGTTTGAAAATGTCTTAGCACTAGAGAATTTTTAACACGTCTATGTCATCAAGCATATGACCGAAGTGAAAAAGAAAAAGGAAAACAAGAAGAAGAAGAAGAAAAAATCCAAAACAGAGCCCAACTGATTGACTCTTAAGTTTTAATGTAACAGGGCATGTGCATGTCATGTGATTAAAACCAGAAGAATTCAAAAAATAACCACATTGTTATTGGGGCATACTCAAAGCCTCTTCACAGCTAGGAACTTGGATGGAAATTTCAAATGAAAGATAATGCTTGGCTTACGACTTTTAATTTATCAGATTACCGAGTGCTTGCATATACTATGGTTACTGCGGGATCTTACTTTATCATATATGTGTATTTTAATCCCAAATGTTGTAAGTACTGGGCCTCTCTCTCTCTCTCTCTCTCTCTATCTATCTCTTAGGTGGTTTGACAAGTTCTTGGTCACTGGTATGGATTACCTAATAATTAATTTGTCATAATATAAAAAGTCAAAGCAAAAAAGGTTATTATATAGGAAATGAATGCCAATTCAAAAAGTCTATAAACTTTCATACCGAACACTTAAAAAATATAGCAGTACTATTTTGACAGATAAGGGTGTAAAACTTGACCGCTTTGGGTTTGAAAAGTGAGTTGCAGAGGGCCTTTATGACGTCAAATTGGATTTGACTAAATCACTCAAACCATGGAAGATTGCTTGACATCGATCTCAACATCTGAATTCCATCAAACATATGCACTGAAAGGATGATTTGATTAATTTTGGTCTGTCTAATATTTTTACCTCTAATTTCATAATAGTCCATATAACAGAGATTTGGCCGGAATTCCATGTTAAAAAACACATATAATAAAGTTCTACACTGGTTAATTTCTAATATAGTTTGTGCTACTCTTTTTGCTGGATTAACCTTTTAAAGTAAAATTTTAAACTATTAAAAATGATATCAAAGCTACGAAATCCGAATACAACTAATCGTACGCACACACGAAATGAATTCTAAAATGAATCAAATAGTGGTAAATCATGATGGTGAGGGGTACCAAGAAAATGACATGTGGAGGTGATTAATTAAAGTTTGCAAAACATGGAAATCCTAAAGTAGAGTATCTTAGACTTTTCTATACTGTATCATAAATGTCGCACACCGTGCCATCACTCTTTCTCGGTTTGACATGTTCTTGATCGCATGTTTGGTCTACCTAATTTGGCATAATTAATGAAAATTGTTTTGTGCCTGCTATAATATAAACCCAGCCAGCTCCAATCTGAGATAGAAGTTGCAGAAAAAAGAAAAAGCAAAAGAAAAAGCAGCAGTGTAACCAAATGGGAGGGGGTCCATACTTGTCAACTATAATTCTGATCCATGCACTAGTATTGCTTCCATGGTGTAGTTATGGAGGCAGAAGCAATATCGAAGCAGCTTCTTTCTCTTCCTCGAACACAATTCCACTCTATTTTATTTCTTCTAGATTGGAAGTAGTAGTACCCGATAGGGTTGGCAGCAATGGAGCATCTCCATCACCTCCTATGCGCAATCCTCCTCTCCATTTCAAAAGTCCTCCTCCTGCACCGCCATCGCCACCTCCGCCTGAATACTAATGCCGATGAAGAACTGGGTTTTAAGGTTTATCTAATAAATTTAGATTGTTTGATCACCTCCATCTACTTTAATGGAGATATTCTGCTTTCTAATTAATGTCTTCATTTCTTAGTATGTTGGTTTTTCCAGACTATAAGAGAATGAAATCTGTTATTTTCTCTCTGTATAAAAGCTTAATTAAGCAAATGAGACGTCAATTATCATTTCTTTTATATATATATATATGTTATGTATTAATCCTTAATCTCAGTTTACTGTTTTATCTTTTGGGCTTTTCTAATTGGTTTTTGCAGGTTTTGTTCGGTGGCCCACAGTTGCAGCCCACAGTTATCTTTACCCGGTTCTTGGAGTGATGTCGTTTTGGCTCCTGTGCATTTATGCGTTTAGGGTTTCAGTATATATTGTTATGTTCTCCGAAATCTGAAAGGTTAAGCGTCGTGTGTGTTCATTGTGTAACCTGCGTCTTTACGTTTCTTCTTCCTCTCTGTATTTTGCTCTGCTAGGGTTAGGGTTCCATACTTTGTGTATAATCTGTAATGTATCTGTGTGATTTCTTTAGCCTTAGTTGAGAGATCTGAGAAGAAATACTGTGTGTAATGTGTTGTATCTGTGTGTGTAAACACTCTTAATAATATAGCTTCACTCCTACTGGAGCCGAGGACGTAGCCAGGGTTCTGGTGAACCTCGTAAAATCGGTGTTGTTTATTTACTTTTATTGCTATTTTGTTTATGTTATTGTAAATAAACTTAACATTTGGTATCAGAGCTTTCACGATCTGTGATCTGTTCTTTTGCTTGGTGCTGTACCGTCACATACCGTGGCCTGAATCGGTTTCAGCTAACGTTTCACGAGGATTCTGTGTGATACGCGTGAACCAGGATAACGCTTTGATATCCTTGGTAACCGTCAAGGTTTGGTAACTGTAAATACTTCTGTATTTTTTGTTTTTCAAGTTTTCCTCAGGTAAGTTCTCTTTCTCAGTTTTTTTTTCAATTCTTTTTCTTCTTTACTGGATTTGAGAAGGCTCGGCTCAGGTTCTAGGATCTGAGTTGGTCTGTAAAAATCCGGTGTGTTTCTGTTACTGTGTGTTATATCCTTTCTGTTTTCTGTTTCATTTACTGTGTGTTATGTTTCTGATTGTTCTTTAATCGGTTCTATTGTGTTTAAATGATTTGTTTCTGTTTGTTCATTAATCGGCTCTTCTGTGTTTAAAGAATTTGTTTCTGGTTTCTTAGTTAAACTCTGTGTTTAATCTGTGTGACGTCTTGGTGAGATTTGAGAAGGCTCGGCACATATCTTGATATGTGTTGGTCCGTAAGAATCTAACCGTGTCTGTGTGTACTCTCTGTGTGTTAGAGTTCTAGTTTCCAAAGGTTTAGGTTTTTCGCGTTTTCGTTTCAATTAAACCGTAGGTTTTTTCTTAGAATCTGGAGAGTTAGGGTTTGTTTAATTGTTTCCTTTTCTCTTGTATGTGTTCTTGAAAAAGGATTTTTTAAACTCTTGACATTCTATTCTCTGAAAATTACCTGCTTTGGCTTTTTTGATTCCTGGAAGTGCTTGAGAAATCTACTTTTGGAAACTATTTTTGGGAAATCAACAGTGACCGTTGATTTCTCACTTAGGGATTCTTTTCTGTTTGTTTACTTGGAAGTTTGTTCCCTGTCTCCACTGTATTCTTACTACTCTGTGTTATCCTCTACCTGTTTTACACTACGTGTGCTCTGTGTGTTTGTTTTAATCATGACTTCTAAAGTAGATGTTGAGATTTTTAATGGTAAAGGAGATTTTCTCCTGTGGAGTAAAAAGATGAGAGCTGTTCTGGTTCAATTGAGAGTTGCTAAAGCTATTGATCCTACTTTTGTTTCTGTTACCTCTGATGATAAAAAGATTGAAACTGATGAAATTGCTTTAAGCTCTATTATTTTGCACCTGTCTGATAATGTGCTGCGTAAAGTAGATGATGTGAAAACTGCTTTAGAAATGTGGACTAAGCTAAAGAAATTGTTTCTGGAAAAAACCCTACCTGATAGAATTTTCTTGCAAGAACAACTATTTAGTTTTAAAATGGATAACAGTAAAGACTTAGACTATAATTTGGACATTTTTAATAAGATGATACTTAGTTTGGCTAATTCTGAAATTACTTTCTCTGATGAACACAATGCTGTTATTTTGTTGAACTCTTTGCCTGATGTTTATAAAGATGTTAAGAATGTAATAAAGTATAGTAAAGAAGCTCTCACTGTAGAAGGAATAGTAAGTTCTCTTAAGGCTAAAGACTTAGAGATTAGGTCAGAGGCTAAGGGTGAGAGTCTATTTGTAAAAGGTAAATTGTTTAACAAGAAGTTTGTTCCTAGGTTTAATAAACAGTTTCCTAAAATTAATAGCTATAATAACAGTAACAACTTTGTCTCTAATAAGACTAAAATGAGTAATAGGAAATGTTATTACTGTAAGAAGCAAGGTCATTACATTCAAAACTGTTTTAAGAAAAAGAAAGATGAGAAAGAAAATGGGATAAATCAGAGTAACAATGTTAAGTCTGCCATGTCTAATACTGTTGATAATGCTGAAGTTCTAATGGTGTCCACTAGTTTATTAGAAAATGAATGGGTTCTAGATTCAGGTTGCTCTTATCACATGTGTCCTGATTTGAATTCTTTTATAACCTATAACAAATCTGCCTCTGGTCGTGTCTTACTTGGTAATAACGTGTCTTGTAATGTTATTGGAATTGGTAACATTAAATTACAAAAACAAGAAGTTTGTCCCTAGGTTTAATAAACAGTTCCCTAAAACTGGTAGCTTTAACAACAACAATAACTTTGTTTCCAATAACAATAAAATGAGTAATAGGAAATGCTATTACTGTAAGAAGCAAGGTCATTACATTCAAAACTGTTTTAAGAAAAAGAAAGATGAGAAAGAAAATGGAGTAAATCAAAGTAATAATGTCAAGTCTGCCATGTCTAATACTGTTGATAATGCTGAAGTTCTAATGGTTTCCACAAGCTTATTGAAAAATGAATGGGTTCTAGATTCAGGTTGTTCTTATCACATGTGTCCTGATTTGAATTCTTTTATAACATATAGTAAATCTGCTTCTGGTCGTGTCTTACTTGGTAATAATGTGTCTTGTAATGTAATTGGAATTGGTAACATAAAATTACAAATGCATGATGGTTCTTTGAAGATACTAACTAATGTAAGACATTTTCCCGGCTTAAAGAGAAACTTAATTTCTGTAGGCATGCTTGATGAGTCTGGTATGATATGTAAAACTGAAAAAGGAATAATGTATGTCATAAAGAATTCCACTGTTGTAATGAAAGGTGTTAAGCAGAATGGTTTGTATGTGTTACTTGGTAAAACTACTGATAATTGTGCTAAAGCTTCTGTCACTGTTGATGATAATAAAACTACTTTGTGGCACAATAGATTAAGTCATATAAGTGAAAAGGGTCTACAGTGCCTGTATAAACAGCAGGCTTCTGGTAAAGATAAAATTAATAAGCTAGAATTTTGTGAAAACTGCATACTAGGCAAGCATCATAGATTAAGTTTCACCTCTAGTTCCAATCATGCTACATCTATTCTTGACTATGTGCATGCTGATCTGTGGGGGCCTGCAAGAGTGCAAACCTCTAACAGGTTTCAAATTTTTTATGTCTATAATTGATGACTGTTCTAGGAAGGTTTGGGTTTATTTGTTAAAATCAAAAGATGAAGCTTTAAATAAGTTTAAAGAATGGAAAACCTTAGTGGAAAACCAAACCAATAAATCTGTAAAAGTTCTCAGAACAGACAATGGGTTAGAATTCTGTAATAGTGAATTTGATCTATTCTGCAAATCTTTTGGTATACTTAGACACAGAACAGTAAAACACACCACAACAGAATGGTATTGCTGAACGTATGAATAGAACTTTACTTGATAAAGTAAGATGCATGTTAATCTCTTCTGGGTTGTCAAAACTGTTTTGGGGTGAAGCTTTGTTGACTGCTGCTTATATTGTTAATTTGTGTCCTACTAGTATTCTGCATGATAGGGTTCCAAATGAAATTTGGTCAGGGAAAGTTCCTGATTATAGAAGACTTAGGACTTTTGGTTGTGCAGCCTATGCTCACCAATATGAAGGGAAACTGGAACCGAGAGGTGTAAAGTGTGTCTTCCTAGGTTATCCAGTAGGGGTTAAAGGTTATAGGTTATGGATGAGGGAAGGTCAAGGGTTTAAGGTTGTTATAAGCAGAGATGTGGTGTTTAATGAAAATGTTATGCCCTGTAGAGTAGACAAACAGCCTTCCATACAGGATGAAGAAAAACATAACACTAGGGAAATAGAATTATTCTCTGAGGTGGAGAATAATGAAACCCCTGAAACAGAAACCACTAGTTTGAACCTAGAACCCTTAGATCCTGAAATTACCCCTGTGGTTGAAGAAAACCAAACTGACAGTGAGTCCAATATACCTGAAAATACAGATCAGCCTTTATCCCTTTCCACCTCTGATCAGGTTGTCTCTCCTAGTTATTTGTTAACCAGAGATAGAACCAAAAGAAAAATAAAACCTAATACTAAATATGCTTCCTTTGCTGATTGCTTATCCTATGCCCTTGTTACCTTTCAGGATTTAGTTGATAATGAACCTAAAACCTTTAAGGAAGCCATAGAGTCTAAATAGTCTAGAGAATGGAATTTAGCCATGAAGGAAGAAATTCATTCTTTACACTTAAATAGGACCTGGATTTTAGTTGAACCACCTTTAAATAAACATATTGTAAACTGTAAGTGGATTTTTAAAGTTAAAGAAGGTTTAACTAGTGAAGAACCAATGAGGTTCAAAGCTAGGTTAGTGGCAAAGGGTTTTACTCAGATAGAAGGAGTAGATTACAATGAAATTTTTTCTCCTGTTGTAAAATATACTACCATTAGGATTATTTTGTCTTTGGTTGCTAATTTTAATTGGAAATTAGAACAACTTGATGTTAAAACTGCTTTTCTTCATGGGGATTTAGATGAAACTATATATATGTATCAACCAGAGGGTTTCACTATCAAAGGTAAAGGTAAAGATCTAGTTTGCTTACTGAAAAAATCTTTATATGGTTTAAAATAGTCTCCTAGACAGTGGTATAAAAGGTTTGATTCTTTTGTGGTCAGTAAAGGGTTCATTAGGAGTCAGTATGATAGCTGCCTCTACTTTAAGGATCTGTTAAGTAATCAAACTGTTTATCTGTTGTTATATGTTGATGACATGCTTATAGCTGGTCCTAGTCTTAATATTATTGAACAAATAAAGCAATTGCTTAAAACTGAATTTGATATGAAAGACTTAGGTTGTGCTAAGAAAATTTTAGGCATCTCTATTGATAGACAGAGATCTAAATGTGAAATGAAACTAAGTCAAACAACTTATTTTAAAAAGATTGTCAATAAGTTCTCTGTAGGGGATGTTAGACAAGTTAATGTTCCTTTAGGAGGTCACTTTAAGCTATCTAGTGATCAGTGTCCTACTTCTGATATTGTTAAGGAAGATATGATGTCTGTTCCTTATTGTAATGCTGTGGGGTCTGTTATGTATAGTATGATCTGTACTAGACCAGATTTGAGTCACTCAATAAGTGTGCTTAGTAGGTTTATGTCAAATCCTGGTAGGTTTCACTGGGAAGCTATGAGATGGCTTCTTAGATATATAAGGTGCACTGAATTTGAAGGTTTAGTGTATAAGGGTGGTTACAAAGATGTAGAATTAATTGGTTATATGGACTCTGATTATGCTGGTGATAGGGATAATAGGAGGTCAATATCTTCTTATGTGTTCACTGTGTGTGGAAATTGTGTAAGCTGGAAATCTCAGCTTCAATCAGTAGTTGCTTTGTCAACTACTGAAGCAGAATACATTGCTGCTACTGAAGCTGCTAAAGAAGCTGTTTGGCTCAAGGGTTTACTTCTTGAGCTACAGGTTCTTAAGCAGGAAATAGTTTTGTTCTCTGACAGTCAAAGTGCAATACACTTGTGTAAAAATCCTGTATTTCATGAAAGATCAAAACATATTCAAGTTAAATTTCATTTTATTAGAGATTTGATTTCAAATGGTGTGTTTAAACTGGAGAAAATTCCAACTGAATTTAATCCAGCAGATATGGGAACAAAAATACTTCCTGCAAGCAAGTTTAAAACTTGCAAATCCTTACTTCGCATTGGAGTAAGTTAATCTGCTATGAAAGTGGGAAAGAAGCTATATTGTTTATAGATTAAGGATTAGGTGGAGAATTGTTATGATTTAATCCTTAATCTCCTTTTATTAATGTTTTACTGTTTTATCTTTTGGGCTTTCTCTAACTTGTTTTTGCAGGCTTGGTTTCGGTAACCCACGGTTGCAGCCCACACTTGTCTTTTACCTGGTTCTTGAAGTGATGTCGTTTTATTCTTACGCACTTATGCGTTTAGGGTTTCAGTATATATTGTTATGTTGTTGAGAGAGCCGTAGGGTCATCGTCGTGTTAGTTCACTGTACATTTGCATCTTTTCGTTTTCTTCTTCCTCTCTGTGTTTTCTCTGCTAGGGTTTACTGTGTGTATAGTTTTGTGAAAAGTCAGTGTGATTCTTTGTTTTAGTGGAGTGATTTGAGAAGAAAGAACTGTGTGTGTGTATTGTTTCTGTGTGTAAACATTACTTTAATAATATAGCTTCGCTCCCACTGGAGCCGAGGACGTAGCCAGGTTTTCTGGTGAACCTCGTAAAATCGAGTGTTGTTTTATTTACTTTTCTTGCTATTATGTTCATATTATTGTAAATAATCTTAACAATAATAATAAAAAATAATTTGTCAACAATGATTTCATCAAAAACTTGTTGGCGGTCCAATCTTCAAAAACCAAAAACCCCTTTCTTATTTTCTATCGTAAATTCCATGATAAAAAATAAGTACAAAGTTTCAATGTGGCAGAAATTATGATGAAGAAGAAGAAGTCCGTAGAAAAGCCATCTCTGCAGAGTAGTAACCCGATTTATCCTCCCCTTTGATAATAACAAATACATAAACAAAAAACCAAACACAAATTTAAAATAAAGCAAAAATGAAAAATAAAAAATGAATCTTGTTCATTTATGTTACCTATTGTGGACCTTCAATGTTTCACCTTTCATAGATCTGGAAAAGGCCGAAAGAAAGATTTTGCTACACCAAAGTGTGATTCTTTAATTGAGAATGACTTTAAGTCACCAACATTTTTCTTTTGATCACCATCTTCCAGACACATGCGTATTGAAAATCTCAAAAATCCGTGGGTTCTCAATTTTGAAGGAATTCCTGCCAAGATAATTAAAAAAGTTGAGGAAAATTTTCTTAGTGAAGATGGCAGAGGAAGAGACCGAGATGGAGAGATTACCTCAGTGAAAAGGGCAACCAGCTTTGCAATTTGTTAGAAAGCAGAGGCAAGCTCGAGTGCTATAGACGCAAAGGAGAAATGGAGGCCTTTACTTTTAGGTGGAATTGGAGATAATCGGAGGCAAAGACAAAATTTCTTATTTCTGAACTTATGATTTCATGACAGGAGAGATTAGGGCATACATCGGAGGTATAATCGGGAATGCAAAATAATTCGGTAGTAAATTCAGAAATGTACACATTTTATTTTAATTTTTTTTCAAAATATTTGACCGCTATTAGTCTTAACTGGCTGTTCTCAACAGGGAGCACTACAAGAAAAAGGATAATTAGACGATGATCGTCAAATTAGTATTTACGACGCATTTGAAAGGTAACGTCGTCTTAAATATTAAAGACAACGAACATTCAGATAATATTTATTTATTAAAAATTATTTTCACAAAGAATACGGACATTTGGTAAAACGTCGGCTTAAAATTAAGTAACCACGACGCACTTTAACAAACCGCCGTCATAGATGTTAATATAAAATATGTAAAATCTACATGGCACCACCGTGGCAACTTAAGATGACAGTCAAAGAATGTCGTCTAAAATCATAAACAATGACGGTCAAAAACCATCATATGTAATAAAACAAATAAAACGGCGTCGTTTAGGATGAAAATATGATGTCGTTTCACTTCACACGACGCACATTGTATGCCATGGATGACACATATGACGACGCACAAATCGTTTCACTTAATGCGACGCACAATGTGTCCATCAGCGTTGTCAATCTATTTGAGGGATTTGCTTGGTTTTTTGACTCTATTAAATCGGATGTCCATGTGGATTTTAAACAAATGATTAATAGGTAATTAATTTTAATTTTCTTTTTACATTTATTAATTATATGAAATGTTTTTAACTATTTTCATTTATGCTACATGGAAAAGAGCTTTTGCAATGTGGAATGGACAGAAGACTAGAAGATCCAAGAAGAGCAATTTGGTTTGGCCACTCACAAAAGTAATAAATTTCAAAACACTGCATTTTACAATTGTATTTTTAATTTAATAATTTAATTCTTATGTATTTGATTTTTTCATTCAAATTTAATTGTAGAATCCTTTGCAATCGGGTGGGACTGAATGTGCATATTATGTATGCATTATGATGAGAGAAATTTTAAATTTGAGCAGAGATTTTTCCTCACCGAAGTCTATTCATAACTTGGTAAGCTTAATGAACTATTATTTGTCATATTTTTGTTTCTAATTATATTATCTCATGTTAAATATATTTAATGTCTAAAACATCATGTTTTTCTTAAACAGTTCCATAATGTTTTTTGGGTACAAGATTATCTAGATGAATGGGTTACGTATTTAATCGACGGAATTTCTAATTCAGATAAATTTTTATCTAGTGTCGATTAAATATTATGTAAATTAAATGTTATTATTGTACTATTTTATTTAATATATGTTACATTTACTTTTTTTAATTTTTATTTTATAAATTTTTATCTAATTCATCTATTATAATTTATTTTAAATTGTTTAGAATATATATATATATTTGAAACCTAAAAATATAATTCGGAAAAACCCAAAAAAAATTAAAAAAATTAGGATTGTGCGTCGTCGTTGATCCCACAAAAAAAAAGGCATCGATGAAGCACAATGTGCAAAAAAATTTAAAAAATTAGGATTGTGCATCGTCGTTGATCCTAGAAAAGAAAATAAAAATTAGGCATCGACGACGCACAATGTGCGTTATCCTTGATGCCATCAGACATCGTTTCAATCATTAAACGACGCACAATGTGCATTGTGGTTGATGCCACATCAAATTGTAAGAAGACGGATTTTGCCCGTTGTCTTATGTGCGAACAGGCACGTGGATCTAACGTGTATAAAGCTATATAGGCAACAGTCAATGAACGTCGTAGTTGATGTTAATGACGACGGTTGTTGTGCATGGTGGATGCTTAAGACTTTCCACGACGATGCTTTATACGACGATTTTAAACCGTCATCTAAAGCCTTCGGCGACGTTTTATGTGTATCGTATGAAGGGTTTTTTCTTGTAGTGGAGTTCATGGCTGATAACCCTCCTGGGGTGCACTTGAATTTCTCCCGAACTCTAGGATTGGCTTTGTTTCTTCTTCCTATTCTTCTTCGTATTCTTCGTCATCTTCTTTCTTTTTTCTTTTTTTATTTATTTTTGCTTGGGCTGGTCACCAAATGCCTGTCTCTTTCAAGTAGATTTCATTTCTTTACTCCGCTAAACTTTTCATTTGGAATATAGCAAAGCCCGGCCCCAAGATCAAAGTTGAGATGCAAATCAAAATTATAGCAGTAGAAAATATTTTTAATTCTAGAAAAAAAATTAATTTATTAAGGAAGGATAGACAAATAAATGTTAACTTTGACGTTAACTTTTAAAAATATTCTAATTTCATATTAAAAACAGAAGAAAAATACATATTTGCCTTCCTTCCTTACCACTCATATTCATGACTTGAGACCTTACCAAATAAATTAATATAATTAAGTTGACTTAATTTTACCTATTGGCAACACACTTTTTAATTAAAAATAATGTGTATAAGTACGTAGGTAAAAAGAATTATTAAATGTAATGACCAAATTAACAAAATATTGTAAAAATACTGTAGCCGTAGCGGCAGTGGTAGGAAAAAATTATAGTACGTACTAAGTAAATAGGTACTCTTATTTATTAATTAATTTCCATTTGTATTATTTTTCCGTAGTGGTGATCACTTTCTCATACACGTGGATTGGAATAAAATATTAAATAATTTACATTAATTTAAGAATAAAAGCGATTAATTAACTAGTAATGGACGAATTATCTATAGATATATATACATGGTGGGTATCTTTTAGATTATATATAGATTAAGTATATATAGAATATTATTTGTCCGGTCGTAATATTCCTCTCCAATATCTATTAATTTAACATCACACATATATACTTTATTACAAAAAAAGTATATATTATAGATAATGACAAACTTTTGTTGTATTTAATGGACGAGCATGCTTTAATCAAGTGAGTTCCCTAATTATTTTAGTTGAGCATGCATCTTTTCAGCTTCAAATCAAAACACTTATGAATTTTGTGTAAAAGTGTTGTACGAATCTATTAAAAGGTGCCACTATGTATAGGTGCTTTCGATGTCTATTCCATATCGTTGTCCATTCTCGTAAACTCTCCTAGATCAAACCTTCATTGGTGTTTTTTACAATTAATTTAATAATCTCCTTATTCATGTAATTATAATTATTCTCTTGTATAAAACTATACTAAAGACCCAATAGATCAACCATTTAAGTAAATTTTAAAATATATATAGGTACAATCTGTTAAACATGTACAAGAAAATTAATTAGAACATCGGAACATCTTTTATTAGTAGTGTATGATCATTTGAAGGAATGAAATTTGGAAATGTACATTAATACTTTTCTAGATCCATATATGGTTAACTTCTCGTAAATAAGATTTTAATATTTATTAAACTCATATTAGATCAATAATTAATGTTTTTTAAATCTAGGATTAGTTGTACTTTAGTACTTTGTAATTTAAGAAAGATGCACTTTCAACTATGAAATTTAAATAAATTTTTGATAACTGGCAGCACTTTCTATTTTAGCGCTCAAGTTTCAATATGTTGCATTTTGTTCAATAAATTTTTTGGCTAATGGTGATCATATTTAACTTTTTAATTTTAATTTGTTGCAATTTAAGTCTTCTATTTTTTTTAAAAGCAAAAGAATAATTGTCCTTTAATACTTTCAAATCGTTAACCAGCTGCCAGTTATCAAAAATCCAATTGAATTAAAATGATAAAAATTGAAACTTGAGCGCCTAGATTGAAACTTTTTAAATATAAGGATTGAAAGTGAAGTTTTTGAAAATTAGTGTATTTAATTGTAAATCTAACATCTTAAATTGATTTATAGAATAATAATAAAAAATTATGATACTAAATTCATTGAGTCAATATGATATAAACGTAACTATATATCACTATATGTATATACATACGTGTTGGCAGAAGGTATTATGAAATTACTTCTATGATGATAATAATTAAAATAAAATAAAAAAGTATTAATTGATAGATGTAGTTTTCAACTTTTTCTATAATTTTCAATTTAGTTGGTTACTTTGTTTTTAATTTTTTTTAAAGAGTTTAATATACTTAAATACTCTAAATGACCAAAATGTCTGGTGTTTTTTTAACCATAACTTTCAAAATGTAGTTCGGAATCAAGCGTACAATCAATCCACAAAGTCATATAGACAAGCTCTATGCAAATGTAATAAAGTCAAAAATAAAACTTGACTGTACAAAAAATCAACTATTGGATCCACATGCAGTAAACTTGATCAATTCGTTTCCTTTTTTTTCAGTAAGTTCTCCTTCTAACCAAAAAAAAAAATAGTTTGTTGGATTCTTGGATTTTTCTTCTAAAGAAGAAGAAGAATAATAATAATAATCATCATCATCGTCGTTTCTTATTCTTCTAAAGAAAAAAAAAAAAAAAAAAANTGGATCTGCTTTAATGGGCAATGTTAATGGCCAATTCTCCAACTGGTAGCCTCGATGCTATGTTTATTTATTTATATATTTATTTTTCCAAAAGGGATCTTATCAAATAAAGTATAATTTAATATTTTTTACATTTTTCTATGCAACTTTTGTTCTTTGTTTTTATATGTTTTGATATTTTGAACTAGTGGAAATAATTTTAATTTTCTACTTTTCTTTTCAAATATTGTTAATATATTGTATATATAACAAATTTTTACGTAGTTATAAATCGATAGAAAAAAATGGTTTAAAAAATAAAAAGCTGTGTTATAAATGGAAATTTAATATTTATAAATATATAGATATATATATATTTATAATAAAAATTAAAAAATATTTATGCAAAATATTTAATCAAATTTTGTTATGGTAAGGTAACAAAATTATTTTTTTATTGAAAAATAACATAATTAATTGATATAGTTAGTTATTTGCCAAATTTAATGCAGCTAAATATCATAATAAAACAAAAAGAAAAAAATTGATATAATAAAATATGAGAATAGTATTAATGTAATAAAATTGAACAAGTAATTTTTTTTATTATAATGATATTTGCTAAAATAGTAATAAATATAAGTTTGTATATGATATCAAATGTATAAGTAATTATTAAGTCCTTTTTAAATTGCAAGAGAATGTCCCTGCTTGTGAGGTGTTTTCGAAATATTTAAAACTTTCAAGTATAATTTAAAATAGAAATAAAAGATATTAACCTAAAGGTTTATCCAGATTCTAGAGGATACGATATCTTATTTGTTGTAAAAAAAAAATAGAGATTGGGACATGCACAATTTTCCATTTTCCAGGTGATCAGAGGAATATTTTAGATGAGCATGGGCGCGCGTGTTCCTCCTTTTTTGTTGTCTTTGTAATTAATCAAGATTTTTTTGGTGAATTTTGTAATTAGAAAAGTTGATTATGGCTTTTAGGTTGTTTAAATATTGTTTTCAAGTCCATAGATATAGTCTACAGTGAAAAGGATATGAACTATATTATTCAATTCAAAGTCAAATATAAATCTAAGAAATTGACCCAACGATACAGACATAAACAAACACGAATACTATAGTGGGCGATGTTGTCTATCATTTAGTGGAAGACAATCCATTATAATTGTCTAATGCAAACAATTATATGCATTTAACAGTTGCAGTGGATCATCTTCCACTAAATGGTGGGTGACTATTGAATTATCATTTCTTCAAAAAATTTAAACTTTGGAGCCAAATAACATTTCAAAAATAGTATCAGAGCCAACCAAACTAGCGGTCATAGGCTTGAAATCTCAACAACTCTATCCAAAAATAAAAAATATATATATATAGACCTAAAATGAATCCAAAAGAGACCGAGCCGAAAAAAACACATATAAAAACCCAAAAAGACCTACAAAGAAGAATATTAAAGATAAAATATAAAAAACATCATGACTTGCACCTAAGGGTGTAGTCCAATGGTAGGAGCCAGGCAAACCATCAAACATGCGGGTTCTGAAGTTGTGGTTCGATTCTTAGCAGCCTCATATAAACTCAGGTGTTCCCCTCCACTGCTACTGCACGAGGGGGATGGAGCTTCTAACGACACAGGCTCCCATCGCAGATTCCTACTAGACTAAAAAGACTTCTAGATTGGTTCAATCGCTAAATACCTCTTGGGTATACCCATTACTGGTAGACCCTTTTTTATTTTCCAAAAACAAAAAACAAAAAAACATCATGACTTATCTCCTATCAAATTAATTTTTTAAGATCAATGATAATTCAACATGTCCACCACTAAAAAGAAAAAAAAATCCGCATAAACAAATATAAAACTTTCTTCGCTACCACCGAATTTTTAGAGTGAGCCAGACATACTCTCTGAGGAGATTACTTTTATAGATTGTATGCAAGAATAACTAATAATAAGAAAGGGAAATATTTGGAAGCTAGATATAGTTAGCTCGTTGGAAAAATATAAATATATACATACAACTAAAGTATAAGCATGGCACAGCACAATTAATTAAGTACACGTTTAGTCATGCATGAATTTTTTTTTAAAAAAATTATTTTAATTTCCTCTAATTTTAAAAACCAAAAAGTATTCTTTAAAATGAACATTTTTGTGTTCTTAAAATCGAAAGAGCATTTTTTTTTGTTTTTTGTTTTTTTTTCCTTTTTTAAATGCATGACTAAACAAACTCTAAACTCTACTATGCTGATCTCCCACATCAATGATCACTTCGATATTGTCGTACTGCTGGTAGTGTGCTTGATCTATGGCAGTGTATACGTTAACCCTAGTAGTAGTTCCTTGATCATGATCTTGTGATAATAGGTTATGTTCTTCATGGTCAGTGTTGAAAATGATAATAAGCGTTGGAAGGCGACGAAGGGCGTGATAAACTTGATGAAGAAACCGCTTAAGCATGCCCAAAAAGAGTACATGCCAAGGTGAGACGAAAACGATAACAGCAAAAACCATGGAAAAGATTGGAATTGGGAAAATTACAGAGGCTGCCACTGACAAGGCCAAGGCAACTGAGAAATCTCCAATTTTGAGGCGAACAGGTGGCGAAACAGTGACGGAAACAGTGAGAGGGAGCTTGATGGAGGTGAAGAGGAAGACCAGCATGGGAGGAGCTATGATCAAAAACAACATAAACCCATCATCGTACACAAAAGACTCATCATTTTGAGTAGGCAAAGACTGATTATTGCTCACCAGGGAACCCAAAAACCGAAGAGAAAGACTAATCAAGGGTGGGATACAAAACCTTAAATCCATGAAGCAGTTCATGCTCCTTAATTACTTTCCTTCAAGTATTTATAATATATATACCATTCACCTCATATATATAAGTATGGTCTTCATCTATATTTATATATATATATATATATATAAACCTCAGGGACCCACAAAATTTGTTGCACAATGCACAAACTTGAATTCATTATATATATATATATATATTATTAAAAATAAAATATAAAAGAATTAATGAAGATCAATAATAATGCAATATAGTATGAGAGCCAAAAAATTTAACGATTATTGGTTAAAAACTGCTCCACCTAAATGTTGGAAAAGTTTAGAAAAGTTGGAAAAGTTTTCTCTAGGTTGGAAAAGTTGCATTTAGATTTTCAAATTTAAATTTCTTACATTTTGGTCCAATCTAATTGTTTTTTGCCAAGGACAATTAATAGTTATGGTATAAAATGCAAATATCTGAAACTAAACAGGTAATATTGCAATAAGTTAAAATTAGATAACCTAATAAATTATAACACATTAGACCAAACTGCATTTTGATATTGGTTAGTAAGAGTCATGTAAGATATATATTCTTAATCACTACTAGCCAAAAACTTCAATGAAACTAAAATGCAATAAATTAAAATTTTAATAGCCGGAATTGCAATAAATTAAAATATGTGGTTTAAAAGCACTATTGTGCTTTTAAACCATATATTTTTGTACTCATCTTATGATTTAATTGTCAATAGTCCGTACATCAAAGAAAATGGTTGAGAAAATGAATAAACGATTAAAATTTCAAATGATGTTTTAGAGTCTTCCATGGAGGAAATAAATGGAAAAGGAAAGGAAAGAAAATGATTTGGAGTGGTATAACCAGCTCGGTTGAGCTGTTACCACCGTTTCACACAAAAAAAAAATTGTAATTGAGACTGCTCTGAGGTGTAAATGATAAAATTGAAAACTATGAAAATACTTTTTTAATTATCCAAACGTTAAAAAATGCAAATGAAATATTCTCATTATAAATTAAATTTTTAGCGCTTCCATGGATACTATCCAATTAAATTTTTAGCGCATGCATGGATAGTGGGAAGGGGTTCACTATTCATGAAAAGCAACGTCTAAGCCATAAGATTTTCTTGTTGATAATTAACTTGCCAAACAAGTTCCAAAAAGAGGAGTCCTTTTTTGTAATTTATCAACTTTTTGTGCTCTTTATTGACAGAAGGAATATTTTTTTACAAAAGGCTAGCAAATAGCAATATATATACTTTTTGAACTAGAAAAATAAAAATAGCAATATATACCCAATTAACTCACAGTGCGTTCATGGTCTATAAATGACGTTACTTATAAACTATATTACAATTAAAATCATATTTATTTATGGTATAAACTAACAAAAGTTAACAAGAATACATAAAGAACGCAATATAAAATGGAAGACAAAGAGAATAGAGAGAAAGTGGAGAGATATAATCTCATCTTATTAGCCTTATCTTTCATTCATATCAAAGCTTTTATTTATAGGGTTATACATAGACATAAGTTACAAAAAATGATGGTCTTGATAGATGACCAATCAATATTATGTTAGAAGAGTTAAAAGTTTGTACAATGAAAAGTAATACGGGAGTTTCATGTAGTAATGATGGGCATTCATAATAATCCCCCTTAGATGTCCATCACATATGAAAATTTCTCATCAAAAATTTGTTAGGAAAATTCAGTGAGACAAAATCATAGCGAAGAAAAAAGAGTACAATATTCATGTGTATATGTTTGGACTATATACTTAAATTTTGTAAATTAATATTTTTTATTTATTAAAAATATTATTTTTGTGAATTTTAAGTGAATTTATACTTGTCCCACATTGTTTAAAGATGAAAAGGGATTGAAGTTCTACAAGTATAACTACTGCATTTGGAAGTAGAAATCAGGAAAAAATCTCACATTGGAAGCACAGCAAACATCCTGGAGTTTCTTCACTTATAAATTGAAGTTTCTTCAACATTGAGAGAGGCTCGCGCATCAAGATACACCATAAGCATAGACTACTTAGTTTATTCTCATTAGAATTTACTTCGAATAGTCAAGTGTTTTAGTTAAAAAAATTATTTAAAAGTCTTTTGATCTGAAAGGCATTTTGTAACCTTTAATTATTCTGTTCTCAATAATTAATACAATCGTTTGATTAAGTTTGATATTAATTGGCGCACACTTTATTTTTCTTTGGACTGTTATAGGTTCGAAGTGGCACGCTCACACACTTGAGACAACTGATTGTTGTGTTTTACAGCAACAGTATCATAATGTATAGTTTATTTGTCTTATTCAAACCTTGTAAAAATCTAGTGGAACAGAACCTTAACGAAGGAAGAAGAATAGAATCAATGTATTTCTCTCCTTAGTTGTGGCACTTCTAGTGCATACGAATGTTTAATTTCCTTGTTAAAACCTTATCGAGAAAACCATGTAGGATAACACTTTGATAAAGGAAAAAGAGTACAATCATTTTGATATCTAGTATCTTTCAATACTAAATTGCATCATTAAAACCTTGCAAGGGAAACCCTATGGAAAAAAACTTTGTCGAAGAAAAAAGAGTACAATTGCATATATTATACTGATGTAGCACTGCTGATTTTTATCCATGATAAACTGCTCACTATACTGTCTCGTTAAAACTTTACTAAAAAATTCCAACAGACAAAAAATCTTGGTGAAAGAAAAAGAGTACAGTATTTATATTATTTGTTTGCATATGCTCCCCTTGATTTCGACATAAATAAAACTAGCATATATAATCTTTAAGTTAACACAATCCATATGCTTCATAAATAAAAATTTAATATAACCATTTTGCAATTATTATTAAATTCATGAAGTATTGTCATAAACTAATATATCATACAAATATCTTTTATGTGACTTTTTTTTCTAAGAAATAATCTTTTGCCCAAAAAAAAAATGTAACACACTTCATGTGTGCTTTTAACCTCATTTATAGTTAAAATAGCAAATTGTTCTCCAGGGACTTTTTTCATGTTTGGAATTTTTACAACTGATAAAAAATTTTACTAAGTAAATATAGCTAGCAAATTAGNATAAAAAATTTCACTAGTAAATATAGCTAGCAAATTAGACAATATAATATATTTCAAAATGTCAAGCTATTATTCCAATTTCGGCTTTCTCTCTCTAATAGCAGGAAAACTGTTGCATTAAACTCTCCATGATTTTCAATATATTGAAATCATAATAATAATAACAAATACACATTGGCAAATTGGTTAGTTTACATATGATATCATTCTTAGATTAATCACTTATTGAAAAGATTCATTCGTCTAATTTATATAGTGCTTTATTTAAATGAGTCAATGCCTCAAGGTCTTGCTTCATGCAATACTACAATCCTTCAAGGATTACCAAAATCTCAAAATTAAATATTTCATATATAATACAATTCAAATATTTTAGAAACTATCATGCTCATAAAATATTGAAATATAATTACAATTAAAATATGTTAATATATTTCTTCATTGTAAATCTCTTCAGAAGACTTTATACCATGAATTATGCTTTACATATAGATATAAACATATTCAACAATTAATATCTTTGGCGCATATTTGATATTTTCAACAAATTAATATGATTCACCTTGAATTGTTTATTTCTCAATTTGCCAATAAATAATAATGTGTAGATAAAATCTACAATATAATAGTTTTGAGATCATAATTATTTTGTATAGCTATTTTGAAGAAACTGTCAATAAATATCTTCATGATCTCAAAATTTTTAATTATTTTTTTCAGAAGAATCTATGTCACTTTTGCAGTTTTTTAAAAAATTTCACAAATTATTAGATCTACATCTAATATTTGTGTTTGCAAACTCAACTTCTTCCACTAGAAATTTAAACTTTTAAATTTGTTGACTATTCACTTTCCATCATGCTCCAAACATTCTATAAAAATAATCAACTATTAACATATTGTTAAGCTGCCAATTGTTGAATATATATATATATATATATATATATATATGCTAACATAATTTTGCTCTAGGCACTGTATTCAAATACATGATTCTACATATTGATTAATTTTCACTCATGGTATTCACATTGTAATGCATATGGACCTTCTGGATCCAATAATTTTCACCATGTGTATTTGCTCTTTTAGACACTTTAATACACATTATATAAAAATAAATAATAAATATTAATTTAAGAAATATATTTATATTTGTTTATCTTGATAAGATCTTCAAAATCAACTTTGATCTTCAGAGTCAATTATTTGCAATAATAATCATGATATGTCCATTTGATCATGTAAATAAATTTATCATTTTTATTTATTTTCCTCATGTCTCTAAGGCTTTATACATGGAAATAAAATATTTGTATGTAACAAATCCAAAACTAATAACCTTCAACTCCAATTTTAATTATATATCCATTAAATGGAATAAATGTAAAAAAAAAAAAATTATTTATATTTATTTTATTTCCACTTTTAGTGGGTGAAATCTTGCTTTCTCATCACAATAATTGAAGAAAATATATATTATATTATACGGCTCTCGTATAAAATGACCATGTTTGATAACATCCACTTCAAAAGATGATAAATAATATATGATATTCCTTCCAATAATATCAATATTTATTGAGTTATCCATCAAGGATGCTTCAGTCCATAATAATTAGGTGTCCATCTTTTATAATATATACAAATGATCATAAATAATTTTACTTAATTGTCCATAATGACAATAAAATTAAACTTTGAAAAACTTTAATTCTAATATAACCAAAGCTGATAAAATTAAATGTTTAGTTCTTCCAATTAAATTTATCCAATTTTTTATGGATTTTTTTGGGCTCATATAATGACCAATTTGAACTTGGTNTTTCATGGATTTTCTTGGGCTCATATAATGACCAATTTGAACTTGGTAAATTTTGACATAATATAAATAAATACTATCCACTTCAGAGGTGATAGTAGATAGTAGTATAACATTCACTTCAAAGAATTATACAAATACTCTTTGAGTAATCCTCCAATTACTATGCCAAAAACTCCAATAGGCGACGCAAAAACAGCATCGCAAATCGTAAACGGCGACGCAATGTCTTATGTCGCGAAAAGGACTATCGCTGAAAGTGAAAAACATTTGCGACAAATAACGTGCGTCGTAAATATGAAACAATTGACAACACGCAACGTCGCAAAAAAATAGATAATTGGCCATGCATAAGTCGCCAATAGAGAGACAATTGGCAGTAATTATCCTCACAAGCATCGCCAATTCTTCCACCAATTGGTGACACTAGCGTCGCCAATTCTCCCCACAATTGGCAACGCTAACGTCTCCAATTATCAATTTTTATGATGAAATTTTGTCGCGAAATTTACCTCAATTGACAACTCGTACGTTTCCAATTGTCCATTTATCGCAAAAACTATTCGTTGCTGATGCCATTATTTGACGACGATATTTGTCGCTAATTATTTAGGCCATTTTTTTAAAATCGCAGCAAATCCCTATATAAAATGTCGCTAGATAATTCAAATTAAACAATTTTTAAATCTCATTTGAATATTTTATAAAATTAATTTAAATG